>LJIJ01002264.1:0-29214 GCA_001718145.1 Orchesella cincta
CTTACCGGGGTGCACTCGGTGCTGTATAATTGGCCAGAGCGTGTTGCCCGATCGATTAGGAACAACTTGTACGAACGCCTCCTTGGATTCTCTACAAATGCCACCAAAGACCCATACGTGCTCGGCCGCAAGCTGCCTTCCACGGTTATACTTTCTTTTAAACAAATGAGTCTCGTCAATTTCAACATGAAGCCCTTCCCCCCTATACACATGTCCATTTGAAAAACGACATCATAGCAAACTTCCCTGCAAAAAGAGTACCAGTCCATCGCTGCGTCTTTACCACATCCGACTTGATTTCCTGCGTTGATCACAGGTGTTTGAAAAAACCAATTCAAACAAAGATCCCACACTTTAATCCAGGAAAACCGTACATCGTTAAAGAAAGTTCCTGATGTTATTGAGATAGTTTTGACGACAGCGATATCCACGAACAGTTTTTCCACATTCCCATTGAAAGCCTTGGTAGGAGTTTTCAGCATTTTCTTTTCTCTGACCAAGTCTCATTAAATTTCCACAAGAACAGGTTGGAGCGATTGATATGTCAACCAGTCCTGTGTGAATTGCCAAAGAAAATGCATCCAAATCATTTCTGACTTGACGCCCAAATGACGTTAGACCAAAAGGGGCGTCATTGAACAGTTTAAAAACATCTCGTGGAGTCAAAGAGAGTTTTGGATGTATGACTGCCATTGGAACGAAATTCGCACTTCAGTTAACAAGCCTACGAGACAGAAATAAGTCTCTAACTGCCAGGAGGTTGATTTAAAAGGTTGTGACTTTCCAGCTGCAGCAGGGAGAACAGAAACAGCAATCGAATTCGGCTTCAAAAGGAACCGGAGACTCGCAATTGAGTGACGCCGCTTTACCCTAAAAATAGAATCAAATGCATGTTATTGTAGTAATCAAGACCACCATTATGAGAATAATAATATCCTCCGCACTGGCTCACCGTTGCACTAAATGTTAACAAGGAAAGCCGCAAATAGCACCTCTGTTTTATGTGCCGTTTCTGGAGACTGGAGCAACAAGTTGCAATCAAATCAATCCTTGACAGCAGCTGGATTAAAAGGCAAATGTCGCCAGTTGTAACTTTCACACGAAGGAGACGAGTACAGCGATTGCAATTGGGTTTGACAGGAGCCAGAACCGGAAATCCTCAACGGAGCGACGTCGCGTTACCTTAGAAATGGAATCAAACACATTTTATTGTAGTTATCAAGACCACCATTATGAGAATAATAATGTCCTCCGCACTGGCTTACCGTTGCACTAAATGTTAACAAGGAAAGCCGCAAATAGCACCTCTGTTTTATGTGCCGTTTCTGGAGACAGGAGCAAGGAGTTACAATCAAATCAATTCGTGCCACCAACTGGATTCAATGGCAAATGTCGCCAGTTGTAAATTTCAGACGGAAGAGACAGGAACAACGACAGCAATTGGGTTTGACAGGAGCCGGAGACCCTCAAGGAGTGACGCCGCTATACCCCAAAAATAGAGTCAGATGCATGTTATTGTAGTTATCAAGACCACCATTATGAGAATAATAATGTCCTTTGCACTGGCTCACCGTTGCACTTAATGTTAACAAGCGAAGCTACAATTGTCACTAATGCAACATTGTGTGAGGCGTCGCCAGGAGCTGGATTAAGGAGCCTCAACATTCGTTGGATAACTTGGATTTCTGAGCAAATTGTGGACACAGAACAACAAGTAATAATCCTAATGGGGTTTAGCAGGATTCTGAGCCGGAGAACCTCAAAGACGTGACATCACAGTTCTTTGAAACCACAAAACAAAATCTATTATTCAAGAGTATCAGCTGTGACATAGTGATGATATTACCCCCTTCTCCATTGACTTCTTTTCATGATGTTTTGTACCACGGAATAAATAACCTTAAATGCGTCAAGTTCGCGCCAGTTTAGGAAAACTGAATAGTATATTGCAATCCGATTTATTTTCAGCGTTCGCTGGAACCAATGGTCCTAAATGAAAGTAAAAGCGTATTTTCACGATCAGTTATTGAGTGGTGATCTGGTTGATTTGAATTTTTGGACACGTTATTTAAATGAAAAAGAGGGAGACAACACGATGGTATCTTGTGTTATATGTATTTGGTAGATATTCTATTTGCTGGGATATTTTTTAAGCCCTTTCACCATTCTTTCCGTACTAAATGAAATTAAATGGAGCTATGATGAAGACATACGACAATATTATTACCTTGTTACCCATTTTTACCCTTTATAACCGATTTAGCGTTAAAAATTGGTAGGTGACACTAGGTGACACTTGGTAGGTGACGCTAGGTGACACTAGGTGACGCTAGGTGACACTAGGTGACACTAGGTGACACTTGGTAGGTGACGCTAGGTGACACTAGGCGACACTAGGTGACATGAAGATGGCGGCCGAGGAGCAATGTTAATCGAGTTCGACCCTACAAACTTACTATTCATATCCAGAACAAATTATTTTCGATTGTCAATTGTTTCTTTTGATTAATTTTAATGAAAAGAATATTCAATTTATATTTATAGGAAGCGAAATATTTTTGAGGTAGTTGCACCAAATAAATAAATTCTTTCTCCTAACCTGCCCTGGAAAACAGCTGCATACAAATATTAAATCAGCTTTTAGAATTATTCGAAGTCTTGCAAAAACTGTTTACTTTTAGAATATAAAACGCGAAGTAAAAGTTTGTTGAAGATGTCGACTTCTGAGAGTACAAAAACAGCGTCATTAAATGCTTCTAGAAGATTAGTGTTCACGCTAATAATACACCCGATCTAAAATTAATTAATAATATTTCAATTGTGCATATTTGAAAATTCGAACAGTAATCTCCGTTACTTGAGGAAAGTATGTAGATGGAAACTAAACTCAGACATTTCGTATTCACATTATTAACATTTTGGGATAGCAATGTGAACCAAATTTTTTGTACAGTCAATTGCTTTCATTGAAAACAATGACGCATTCCTAAATTTTCATCAATTTGTTCTAGAACTGCGATTGGTGATATGATGATGAGTTTTGGGTTAGCGTGATGACCTACTTTTGTTATGTAGAACCAAATGTATTTATTTATTGCAAAGATGATTGTTCCAAAAGAAATGCTAATTTTGCAAAGCTTGCGCGTTTTTCTGTTGATTAAAATTGAAAGATCCAGCTGAATAAAAATGGCAAAAATGAATTTTATTTATCAAACCATTTTAAATTAGGTAAAAACGTATTCATTTTTATCATATGCAGCAAACGCTTTATTTTTGTTTTAAATGGACTTCTGTCGACATTACCATTTCGCACTGTGAAACGTCTTCAAATAACTAAATTAATAATATCTTCTACTGGATCTCCCTGTTTCGTAAATCAAAATATCCAAAATCGATAAAATCTGTGGGATCAGAGCTTGGATTCAAAATTTCGCCTTCCTTATTTTTACAATCATGAAAATATCTCCGCTGATGCTCCTTGTATCCATGCTTGTGACCAGCCCTTCTTGTGAAGGGACTAATGAAGCTGCATTTAACAATTTTGATTCCCCTCCGTTGCAAATAGTTCAATCCCCTTCGGTACATCTCGGTTGCTAGCCCTCTTCTCCTGTATTTCTCGTCCACCGTCAGACCAAACATGTCGGCATATTCGGCTATATTGAAAGTTTCAAAAATGTCCCAGCCCTTGCAAATATCCCCACAGAGTTCGAAAATATCCATGTTTTTCTTGTCCTTAAATAGGGAAAGCCCATTGAGATCCGACACAACCCCTTTTTCCACAAGGTCAACCATTCGAACTGCAGCCACCTTTTAATTCAAAACGTAAAAAAGTTTAAATGTACAGAAAGCAAATGAAGCGTTTTTATATAAATAAGCAACCAAAGAAATGTTTACCTCTCCTGTTTCAGTATCAACTGCAATATAAGACAAGTTTTTCCCTCTTTTCATCATCCTCAAGAAAAGTTGATTCCAGTCGTCTGGAAATTGAGGATCATATCCTACATGGCTCAGCGATGGATACAAATACTTTTCCAGCAACTTCAAAACTTCGTCATATTCTGGAGGCTCGAGAAACTTAAAACGAAAGCCATTTGCAGGTTCTCCCAACTCATTGTGATCCAGCTGAGCCATTCTGATGAAAAGTATTTCGAAATTGAACAAAAAACTAAAACTTTTGATGGAATTATTGCACTGACTCTTCAGCTACACTACCACTTGACGACTGACAAGCATGAAGAGAGAGTCAGTGTTTGCTGTTTATTCAATCATACTCACAATGCTATTCCTTAATATCACAATTTCAAGTAGAGAGCAGCCAGCCAACACTATCATTTCATCGCACAGATCTCTTGTTCCATTTCTATCTATGTTTCATACATTACAACCATTTCAAGTTTATGGCATACTTTTACACTACTTTTGGGATTGCATGCTTTGTCTGCTTCCAGGCAAATCCAGGTGACCTTGAGAAAACTACACTAATAAAGGCGACATAGACATTCCAGCTATGCCTATTCTAAACACAAACTGAGCATTTGAAGCTTGTAATATCTATCATGATGGAAGACGTTTTAGCAGAAGTAGTCAAATCCTTTATGCTTGCCGTGTGTTGTATTAAACTTCACACTTGCGTGCGGGTTTTCTACACTGACCTTGTGTAAATAGGCTGATTTATTTCATACAGTGGGTACACGTGCATGCTTCTGTTGTAGCGTATCAAAAATGAAATTAAAGGACAGATTAACATTTAGTGGAGTTTAACTGTTTTGAATTGTGATGCATGATTGATACCTGACATGCATGATGATTTTGATCACCATCATTATAAATGCAACAAATACCCAATATTTTTAGCATAATATGCTAAATATTATTATTTGACATAAGTGGTTATCTTTTTACATCCGTCAATGTATATCTACGATAGGTCCTAATTGCTCTTGATTGCATTGCAAGTGCTTTATTACGTTGCTGTTATAAGGCTACTGACTTTTCCATCCGTCCGTCGTCCGTCTATAACCACTCTTTTGTTCACATATAGTATTGAATTTGGGTCAGGTTTAAATGGTCTGCCAGACAGAGAAGGTGGAAAAGCTGATTTAAAAAAAAAATTTACACTTTGTGGAAATTGTAAATCCGTTGATTGTGTAAAAAATAGTTAAATATGGACTTTGGGTGTTCAAACACAGTAGTGGTTTTCAAACTGTATGACGGGATAATTCAAATCTTATCAGCTACGTATACAAAGAAATACCTAAGTCACCTCTCTAGTTCATTTTTAATATTGAAATCTATAATTTGTATATCGGCTTCAAATTATGATACCCACCATTAAAATGCATTATCCAAATTTTTCTAGTAAAAAGTTGCTTTGTTAAGTGTCGTTCATCTCTGATATTCAAATTAATTGGGTTATTGTCATCGAGCAGCAAAAACAAAACACACTTTTGATTAATTTGACGTAAGTTGTTTTCTTAAATATGATACTTGCTAACCAGCTAATCGAATCTTGTTCAAATCTTGCATGTAATACAACATATATCTGTAGGATAAACTTAAACTTGCTCTCGTTTGCATTTAAATTGCTTATATTTGTTTATTATAAAATGTTTCAACGATGATGGGTCCTATCTTTCATATGCAATTGCATCTTTTCATTCGTTTACGTAAAGTATCAAATTGGACCAGGCGGTTTAGACCTGAAATGTTTTTCCGAACTCAGTATACATGGAGATATTGAGTTTACTCCTAATATATCCGTATTTTGGAGATTTTATCACTGCTTAAATAGAAAGAGCGGTGTCCAGAACCTGCCAGCAATGATACTAAAATAATTTTCGTTTCCCTGATAGTTGGTGTCGAAGTTAATCATCAACCGTAAGTAATGCATATCAAATATTTGCAGTTACACACACTTCCACCTGGAGCTATCAACAAATATATTTTAAAAACAAACTTTCATTTTCAGCTCCATGATTTTTTTAAATTTATTGAACGTTTTATTTGCGTGATGTTTGAGGGAAATTGTTATTTATAATCTTTTACTGGGCACAATTATTTTTGACCCTTGCATTGTTAGCAAAGAATATGTAACCGACTAGAATATACCTTCAACCAGGATTTCTGCTCCCATATATTCATAACCTCTTTTATTACATGTTTTATGAAATCAAATCATTCAAAATAGTAAATAAGTCTCCTTCACTTCGGGCAATGAGCCTGTCTTTAAAAATTCTCTTCGGAAAGTAACTGCTGCTGCATTCCTCCATGACCATTCTACTTTTCCCTCATGAAATTACTTTAGTTTACAAAACGGACAGGATGTATATCCCACTACAGATGATGATGGTAGCCATTGATGAAGTAAAAATTTGTGTACACAATTTAGAACTTGAATAATACTCAGATGTGAAAGTAATGTACAGTTGGAGCTAGAGAGCTGCTTGCACATTTAAAGAACTTAACAATAGCTTCGAAAAGCATACTAGATGTCAATTGCATCTAATGATTCGGAACCGCATGTTGCCTTGCTTGCATCCAACTTTCACATTTCTTTTCCACTAAGCAAGTTTGTACTAAAAGACCAATTCTTGAGTGGGAGGACCCCCCTTCTAGGTTTTGCAAATCCAAAGATACAGATATGTTTGAACAAAGTAACAATTCACTCAAAATCACAGATTTTGTAGATGACATTTAAAGAAATAAATCCTTCAATCGGATCTAATTGTTGATTAACCAAACCATTACAGACTACCTTCAGTTTTTTCCTACTCAACTGATACCTTTCTATAGTGTATTATTCACTAAAGCCGTCCATGCAATTTTGAGCGTGCATATTATACAAGCAGAAACCCAATGTAGATTATTTATTGATTTTATCCCTCACAAGTTCTCTAAAATGAAACATTAAAGATATAATTTATAAATTTTACCACACCAGGCAAACATATAATAGTATTAAATACTTATCACGGTTTCTTTCTATTCAAAATTTGAATTAGTTTTTCACAAGGACACAGTACGGCTGTGCTTAGCGTTTTGGCATTCTAAATCTTAAATAACAAAGTGGTTTCATATTGTATTGAGGATGTAACTTTGTGTTGATGAGAGAATTGAATATGAGTACTACTAACATGCAAAATATGAAAAGAATTTATTGTTTCGTGATATGACGTTCCGAAATAAGGAGGACCTAGTAAAATACCTTTTTGTTTTAGCAAAAAATGGTACACTTTCTTGAAGTTTTAAGTATTCCGTAATACCTTATGTTATTTTCCTTATTTTTATGATTCTGAAGCTTTCTACTTCTAAACATCCAACCTGAGTTGTTTTGCTAGATTCAGACTGAGCTTTCACTTTATACGCTGTTAATATGTAGTTCTTCAGATTTTTTTATTTACTACAGACAGTCAGCAAATGTTAAGCTGAATGCGTACAATTAGTAAGTGGAAATGGTTTACAAACGCCACCATTCATCAAGAAAGCTGCCTGTGCTAAATCTCATCGCTTTCTCTCGTTTCCTGCAACTAACCTACGTTTTATCATAAGACACCGACGGTTATTAAGGATTTATCTTCCCAGATCTTCTAGTGCATGTTTGTTTCCATTTAGTATTTTCACGAAGCAGTCAAGTCCAACCTATTCAAAGTGACAAACACCAATAAAGACCTGAGCAACAAAATATTATCTCAAGGTTGGCAGTTCTTGTAAGCAGCGAATCAGTGTCTAAATGGAAAAGCTCTTTAAATTCCGCAAGAAGTAAAGCTTCTTTCCATTAAACAAAACCCGGCCACAATTTATTTGAGGTTTCCGAACTAATGGAGCTTTTTATTCGTCAGCTTTCTCCCTGTTTTTGATGTGCTTCACATGATGTGGCACAGATTGTATCATTTATGAAGAGCTTATTTTAGGCTAACCAATTCTTACTTTATACTTATGGGTATCAGTGTACGACCTTCAAAAATCTTTTTATTTGCAGCAAGATAACCTGCACACAAACCATAACTTTGAAACCGGAAATACACAAAAAAACTCATCCTTAACTGTGGACTAATATAATAGCCCTCTTTTGTCAAACATGCTTGTTTTCTTCAAAGGAACCATGAAATTTTTTAGCTAGTATATTGTGAAAGCGGAACAATGAATATTATTTAACAAGGAGTTCTTCATAACTGTACAGACATGGACAATTAATGGTTAGTCCGATTGAAGCAAAAAAATCAATCATTAATCATTGCAACAGCACACTGAAAATAATAAATTCCAGTTCTCACATTTCAAGAACATATTTGTGATAATATCTGAATCTTCCTTCCACAACTGTAAACTTAAACCAGATATTATTAAATCTTATAATTTTGTCTCCAACGCTGACTTTCTCTTTTTTCCCAACCTGTAACTCTCAATTGTATATTCATTTTAACTGACGGAAACAGAAGGTTGTTTAAACAATAAGACAGTCAAATGTCTTGTATTTAACCAAGGGAGTCAATTTAAATCGTGGAAAGGGAAGTTTCTGTGGCAAAATTAGTATCTGTGATGCCAAACGTTTTTAATGCACTGGGAACAATACGACAACTAAATATGTATTGCATAGCAGCTTGCTTGTCTTTTCACCTGATTTCGTGTCTTGATACCCAAATATAACAGCCGAATATCAACAATGAAGACCCAGTGGGAATGAATAAATCTTAGGAATGGAAGGGTGCTTCATGCTACCAATTATAGTTTGATTTAGTCCAGTGAAATATGATCAGGGAAAGGCGTTTTGATCAATTTTCAGTATCAATTAACCTTAACCACTATCGGAGTAAGACTTAAATTCATTCGAGAATTTGTTTTATGTCTGTAATTTATTGGTAGAAATGATTTTTACAATGTGTATTTTAACGCCAAATATATCTAAGACTAAATAACTCACATACCTATTGAATTAAGTAATTAAATGAATGCTCAGTTTATTGAAATTTGACTGCGAAAACCTGCAAAAATATAGTTCTCATTTGCCATTAATTTTTATCGTAACAGTACACAATAACTACGTAGAATAGTATACCCTAAATATAATTGATTAAGATTCGACCGTACTAAACTAATTAAACTTTTAAAACGTTTTTTAGTATAGCACTGATTTGAATTCTTGGATTTGACGATTGGCGATTAATTTTCATATTGTACTTATCAAATTCAAACATTTTCAGTGGCAATCTAACTTATTGTGGAAATCGGAATTCTTGTTCTCTGAATCTATACTTCAGTGCTGGTGTGCGCGTAGGGAATGGCAACATTAAAAATATCCACGCAGGTTTACAAAATGAATTTTGAAAATATATCAAATCTAGCTGCGGTTTCATGGAGTGTGGAACCTCAGAGATTTCTAACAATAATGAAGTTTATTTATATATTAAGTACGATCTTCTATTTAGAGTTAGAAGGAGAGCACGAAAATATTATTACGTTGGTCACTTGTAAAAAAGTTGGTAACTTTACTTCATCACAAAGTTCTAATTCTTTCAGATGAATACCTGAGAGTCGGAAAAAATATAAAAATTGAATGTCCTTGCAAATGGGACTCGAAAATTACTCGGTAATTAGAGTTATCATAGTCTTGCAGGCAGGGTCACTAAGGATGTATCCTTTCCCCTTATTGAAAATAGACAAATACTTATTGCGTATTTACTATTCATAGAGCGTTGCGTTGTTCAATACAATTTTCTAACGTTTAGCTTCCTTGTTTTTTTCATGTTCGTAGTATATACCTGCTACTTTTTATATTATCCCAATTAAAGTTCCATGTACCTACTCAAGATAAATATAACAGAGTTTGTGTACTACAAGGTCGTTACGGATTAAGATATTTTCGTATTGTTTTCTTTTATATTATACGTATTCCAGAATTTTTCCTCTGGTTCAAGAGCATCTAGTAACTATTGATGGAAGTTTATTTTTAGTATCCTGATTGCTAGCGCCGAAGTCATTCATTGATGAACACCTTTGTATTTGGAAGCCTTCCAACAGAAGCATTTTGTGGTTCTATTCTTTCATAATCCAGTTCCTCGATGTTGGTAATGGGTGCAGCATTTATGTTATCTTTAGTTTTGAATTTTTTATCCTGACATTGTTGACTGAAAAATTGCATCAACAAAAATTAACTTTCAGCCAGTCTGTAATCATAGCACTTTCTGAAACAATCCGTACGTTTTCTTTTAACATGAAAACGTTAGAACCAGAAAGAAACAGTTGTGTGGATGCGGAAGCAACGAAATGACTTTCTCTTGGGACCCCATGTAACGGGTACATTTAACTTCTGCCTTATTAAATTTCTTTAACTGGCAAAGTCAACAGACGTTTCTGAACTGGACGACCTATAACCCGTATAATTTGACCGACTCGTTTACATGAAAAATTTGTGAAGCAAAATAATTGATGCACATGAACCAGGAGAATCGTATTAATAATGTTACTAACATGATCATATCGACGGCCGGCGAAGAAACGGCTTTATCTCTTTTTTGGTTCTATAAGAAACGGCTTTATCTCTTTTTTGGTTCCATAAGAAACGGCTTTATGTCCATTTTTTTACAAAATGGAGATTTTTGATGCAGAAATATTAAGCATAACATTCTGTACATTTTTTGGTAAGTACGAAGGGTTTAACTTTACCTATGCCCACAAACAAACGCCAAGACGGCAATGGTTTATGGATGTCACATTTTTAGTTATAGAGAGTTCATTATTATATATTATATTTTGCAAATGGAATTAATTAAAAATTCATCGATTCCCCGGAAGGAAAAGCTTTTGTAAACTTCTCAGTCAATCATTGCAAACATCGTGGAGTTTCTGGCGAAATATTCCATCAAGAATCAGGATGATTTAGAAGGATGTAAAATAGACTTTTAGTTATTTGGGGTTATTAAAGAATATTGATTTCGGAGATAAAGCCGTTTTCTTATGGAAGCCAAAAAAGAGATAAAGCCGTTTCTTATATAAAGCCGCGCGGCCGCGATATCCAGTATGATCGTTTTTGTCGTTACAACATCTTGCACAACCTATATTAACCACTATAACTTCTCTACCTAACATTCAAAAGAAATATATTTAAAACAAAAAATGCAAAAATTGGCATGGATGCAACACAAATTTAAATCCATTTTATATTTTTGCAAATGTTTCACTCACAAACATTCTCAAATGAAAAACTTTTATAAACAATTTATCAATTTAACTACACCACGATAATAACAATACTCACTATAAAAACGTAGTTAAAACATTTATCACAGATTCCTTCCGGCCAAAGGTAAATTAAATTAATGATTCCCAAAGATACGGGTTACTTATTAGCATTTTACCTTTCTACTTAACTCATTCAACTTGAGCTAAATTAATAAAAAGAGCTTCGAGAAATGACACGAAATCCTGAAGTTACAAGAATAATTCAGCAACGTTCCCTTTTTTAGCTCTTTTTTAGTGTTTTTTTACTTTGTAAAACCTGCTACTTTTAAACACTTAACTAGAGTTGCTTTAGTTGATTTGAGTACATATTGTACGCCGGTAGTTAAATTTAAGAATCCACGTTGCAGTAATCTTAGTATAGGTCAGTGTATATTAAGTATGTGTAGAATGTTGAAACTGTAAACAAGTCATGCTAAAATATGAATAGGAAATTACAATATTGGATTGGGAAGTCAAAAGCTGTGCAAGCACAAACACGCAGTTGATAGGCAAAAAGAAAGTAGTTAAAGTGGTTACAAGTTACATCACCTCAAAAAAAGCGCTCGCTCTTTCATAGTTCAGATTGTTCCTGTATGTACGGATGATCTTGAACTGCAGTTTACTACATATAATTTTACTCTCAGGTTGAATGAATACTGAGTGAAAGGATTATGTAACCTTACAACAAGTAACAAAACGTTGAAACGCATGATCTAGTAGAGTTGCTCAGTTTTTAAATGTTAAAGTGCCTGTTTTGAACTAAAATCTGCTTGAATGGAAATTGTGACACCACCGAGATTTCCACAAACTGTAATTGACATTATTAATGTTAGTAAGACTAGAAGAAGAGAACAAGAAGTAGGTTAGAATTAGTATAAAAATGGATTCTTCTTAGATAACATAACATACATTGAATGGAAATGATAGATTTTTATAAATTGACTCACATTCATAATGAAGTTTACTGTGGGAGAGCGCTAACTTGTATCATAAAGCGTATTATAGAAAGCATTATATACCAGTTGTTCGTCACAGAATATTTGCAAATTTGAAGAGTTCTTTTCCTCATAATAAATTATAACGACTAAACGCTCGTATTTGCAGCAGACATTTAATTTGTATCATTTTATTAATACGAAATATATTTTTACTTGCAAAAATTCTTGTAACGAGACTACAAAAATTCAACTTCCTCTTATGTGAATCTATGCTTAATTCATTGTCAGTTTTCTAGTCCCGTCAAAAATATACATGCCGGTTTTGTGAAACAGCCTTTGAACTACAATTAGAAGCTCATTTCGTTCTTCAACATAGATCATCATAAATAATTTAATGTGAATGCCATTTAAATTACATCGAGTAGAGAGTGAAATCACTCTTCCTCATATACATCAAGATGTTCTTCGAGGTGCTTTTTTGTCCCAATCCAACCATATTATACCTTTTCCTTGTATACATTCTTTCATTCTTTCTCTGCGATCATCTCATTAAAATATTATTTGATCGCCGTATGATTTCGGAAATGTCGTGGATGTCATCAGACATCGCCATTTAGAAAAGGAACACTAACCGGACGGAAAAATCAATATCCCTCACGTTATGTAAACGATTTATTTAAAAATTAAAGTGTGAATTTTTCTCTGGACAAGCAAACCATAATGAATAAATATCCAGCTCGCTAGTGACAGTTTCACCTTGAGTTCCGTTTCGATTGAATAAACAGCTCTTGACTTGCATCATGTTTGTAATTGAGAAGCTGAAACAGCTTCTTATTTTTAATTTGAGAGTGAATAACATTCTCACTCAAACAACCCATGCATACAATACAAAAACTGGAAAGTTTACAACCTCGCAACCATCCACGTTAAGAATTTACAAATGGAAAACTCTTGTAGCAGCCTTCTTTCTACTAACCCTCTGGGTTCAACTTGGTCTTCACTGGAAAAACTTTTCCATCTCAATTCGTATTCAGAGCTTGTTTTACACTTTCCCGTTCTCATTTCACATTCCCATTCTAATTGAAATATATCAGAAAAGAGTTGAAATTTCTGAACTTGTCAACGCCTGCATTCAATTTGAAAATGGACATCAAAATGATTCCAAAACTGGAATGGCGTGGCGTTGGCAGGCAATGCGGGTTAAATCCTACACAATTGTAAGCATCCTAACAGCTCCAGCAATTGCCTTGTTCATGTGGCTACACCATTTTTATTTGCCATGCATGCCTGGAAATTTTGGATACTTACTCCTTTCCGAATGCGCAACTAATCAGTATAATACAGTATTTGCAAGATTTAGTAACCTCTCTTCAAATTCACACTCGTGTCCATTTCCACATGGATGGTTTTCTTCTCATCAGTCACAGTTTTTCTAGAATACGTCATGTACACTGGGGTACAATGCTACTGCTTTTTAAATTACCTTCGTGTTCTAGAAACGAAATTGACCTTGGGAAAAAACCTGTCATCAGTAATCAAAGACTATCGCCAAATACAGCTGCTGCTATTCAGCTATAATGACATTCACCGGGTGGTTCTGGCCCCTCTTGAAATCAGCCTTTGCCAAGCTGTTCTTATCATCAGCTTATATGGAATTGTGGGAATGTCAAGTTCATTAGTTCTACCTCAACTCCTCATGTTCGGTTTTCTAGTTTGTGAATGCATTTTGCAAACATTTGAGAGCGAGGATGCCATCAAAGTTCAACTTCATCGAGTGTCGAAATGTGTCCTTCGGAAGTTGCGAAATATGAAGATGAGCTCATGCAATCGTCGAGCTGTGCACTCTCTGCCAACTCTTAGGATTGACATTGGTGGAGGTGGAAACTTTTTTGATGAGTCCACTCCACTAACACTGATAAATTTTGCGATAAATCAAACTGTAGGACTTTTGTTGATGGAATAAAATGCAATTTCTTGAAATATCATTTAGTTATATAATATTTGGAAATCTTGAAAGTAGTCAGATGCAAATTACTAATTAAAATTACTTGTTTGGAGTATGCCTATTGTTGAATTGAAGGTAAGGTAATGAAAGACGTGGCTAGAATTATGTTCGCATTTTGAACTTGGTAGTTTATGGCGTAATTTGTGACGCAATTCCTCCAATTGTGTAATTTTTATATACCATAATAAGTAAGCATAACACAAGAATTATAGCTGTAGATTATCCGTTAATAAATTTTTGGAGAAACTGTTTTTTGAAATTTAATAATGAATGATAGTTTGTCCATGCCATAAAATTAGTTTCATGAAACATTTCTACATTTAGAGTATCAAGAACTTTCCTTTCGCGTTTGAATGAGATTTAGGTTGCACACCGTTTACGAGCTTTTCTACTTCCAAAATTAAGTCGAATACAGCAGGTAGACAAAATTAAAGACTCGATATGAATATAATTTAAGGTCTTCCTTCATTTGGATTGGGTAACCAAAATATATGCTTAAGATTATTATTTGTTCTTCAATATGAACGTATTAATAACTTTCTGTGGTGATGTTGATCATGTATTTCTTCCCAAGTCAAAAGTTCTTACAATCTAGTGAAAACCTACTTGTATTAAGTTTGAGAAACTTTCTAGATACTCGAAGCAAACTTAAGGCATAGTCAGTGTATCTTTAGTCACTTAACTTATAGAAATTGCGATGATTGCTGTTAATAATTAAACGTTTTTGAAACAAATTTCTAGACGCGCATTAGTAGCGACAGACTGAAAACCTGGTATTTCTATAATAGTTTTATAATATCCTTTATGTTTTTATATAATTTTCTATGCATTCATGCAAATGGACAGACATTGAGCAGTTAAATTATAGTGAATAGCCGAATTGGCTTATGTATTTAATTTACATTGCTTCATTCACCCAAACGTGTTCAGGTTAACAGCGCGAACGGTTGTGTTGTATTTTAAATTTATCACAGTCAAATTATTATGAATAATTTAGGCTTACCCCCTCACCATAATATTTAGTTAATAATGTAAAATCCAGAAGACTTCCGTTAAATTGAAGGAGTTATACGTTTTAGCATCTGTGAATGGATTTGTGTGAATAAAAATCGTTTCATGAGTGTTGTATAAAAAAGGTTGTCTCATTTATCCCCGTTGAATAACATTAACCTCAAATGGTCTAGGTGAGTATACTACTCCCAAAACTGGGAATAGAGAAGGAGCTAGCTTCTTGTTACCACCTGTAACTCTTTCGAATTTGAACTTTCTCATCACAGTGGTGAAGTACATTAACAAGGTAGCTTCTGCCAAGTTTTGACCTAGGCAAACACGCCGCCCTGTAAGAATCATTTCGTATTTAGCACTTCAGTTTTAAACTCTAACAAAATCGAAAATGTAAAAAACATACCACTACCAAATCCCACAACCAGATCCGCCATTGCTGTGTCAACATTCCGTTTTTCATCAAAAACCTCTCGGGTCTAAAAGTATGAGGATCTCCAAACAGCTTCATCAAAGTGCATTGCTTGGATATTAATTAAGATTGCCGTTCCCTTTCTAAATGATGTATTCTCTCAGCTTGAAATCCTCAAGAGCTTCTCGGTTTGGGGGAAAGGTACGACAGAGCTGGTAGCGCAAAGTTTCTAACAAAGTTGCGGCAATAAGGAAGCCTGCAAATTCAACAAATAACATATCTGTTGTATGGTTCAAGGACAATTGCTAATAAAAACTATTAAGTTCTAACTTTGATTTCATAGAAGATGTGACTACAACATCTTTAGGAAGCACAGCATTCAGCTCTTCATGAACTTTCTCTTGTTTATCTGGACACATGTCATATAAAGAAGGCAAATGCCAACGTGTTGCTACTGTGTCAGCACCAGCTTGAAATAAATCCAGCATCGTATAGATGAGTTGGTCATCTACAACGTCAAAAATAAAAAATACATAAAAAAATTTTAGAACGGCCCAACTAGATGATTAACTTCTATGGATTTCAAAATTATACCTACCTTAAGCACTGATGCCAATCTGATTTCATCTATTTTTTGCGAGGAAAAAACGTCAACAAATGATTGGGGGTCGCTGGCATTGGTTGCCATTTTGTCTGGTGCTCTTTATTGTTTCCTAAATCAACATATATTTCAGATTGCTACTTGTCATCAAAGATACAACACTTTTTAGAATTCTGGACTTACCCGGAAAAACTCGCATAGCTTTTGTATACACATCACCTGCGATTCCTACCCGTCCATTCTGGTAGCCAGTCCCGAAGGAATGGGAAAGTGAGTGAAATGTCCGCACCATTTTTTGAAGCTTGAAGAAAGTCATTACTAGCTGAAGCAAGTATCCAACCGTCATCGCCCAGTTCAAAACTTTTTCCAGTTACCAGTCTCCAAAGCACATTTAAAACACTTCCATCAAACAACTCTTTTGTAATAAACCCATAGTGTTATTGTATTTCGAGTACGATTTAATTTTTCTGAGAAATGCTCAAAAACTTGGCCAGCTCTCCGTTGATGACAACGTCCATGGAGGCTGATCTTCCAAAACCAAAGTCTCGAAGAGTTCGAATGGTGAAACGGCGAAGGTTGCCATATTCCCCGTTTTAATAAATGGCTGTAGTAAAGAGCACACTAATTTATAAGTATATTAAAATTAATTGGTTCAGTAGATCATTTGGCTGACATATTCTGTACCCATTTTGTTGCATATTTCGATCTCCCACAAACCCAGCAATCACTCTGTCATTTGCTTTGTCACGGTTCAATATTTCTTTCACGGCTTCATGTGATGAGAAGACAACTAAAATTTTGAATTTTTATTTTGACTAGCATGCTTTAAATATTGCGAATGAAGATTTTAATGAGAAATTTAACGCACCTGCATCCAACGTTCCTAATTTAAGGTACATAATGTCCCCATAAATCTTGCCCAATTTTGCAAAGGCCAAAGCAGAATGTTTGATTTGATGGGACGTTGAAAAAGTTACCAGAAATGGGAAGTTTTTGGGTCCAGGTGGGAAATAAGTGCACCGTTGACGGTCCTCCATAAATTGCTGCAGTGATGCAGCATAACAGGAAACGTAATGAAAAAGTCCATTTTTGCTCGAATCTCTGCTTGAAAAATTGCGAGAATGATACTGCTTCACGAAGAGATTGTTTATGACTGTTTGCTGAGTTGAAAACGATGTGGTGACGAGTTTGTTAATAAAAATGGCACGAGTATTTGATTAGCATTTTAAAAAAATTGAAGCTGAATGGAACCTGTTATTAAATTCACGCAAGCAACACAATGTCACCTTCATGGTGAATTTGATTTATCAAATCAGATGAATGCTTTGGTTAAAATTAGATTCATAAACATTACTTTGTGTGCATATTATGCATATGTTACGTCACGTCTACTGATAAATTCCAGACAAACAACAACTTTGAGGAAAAATCAACTGTAAAAACAACTGACTGTGCACAACAAGTCCAGGTTTAAATGAGTGAAATCTAAGCTATGACGCAAAACGGAAAACAGGAGTTGGAAAAGATGTGAATGTACTTGCCTACTGCAGTTCAGAGTTGTTGCAAGGTGCGTGTATAGGATTAATGCGCAAATTCATACACAAAATATTAATTCATTTTTCATGCCTTAACTGGGATCAGTTGACGTTTACAAAAGATCTTGTTTTTTCGGACTCAGAGTTCAGCTCTTTATTGTATTAACTTCCTGTTTCTTTCAATAATAACATCCAAACAATAGCAAATATAAAGGCTTAGTCGCCGATGGGTTCAATATTTTTGATTTTTATATATAGTAAACACTTGTAGTGTACATGCTACAAGGATTATTATGCTATGACCAAATTATGTAATTTATGCAGGTTACTTTTTGTGTGCTAAAATATTTTTCGGTGATTTAAATATTTAGTTTGCACTCTAGGTCGAAATGCACGAGGCACAGACACGATTAATATAACTATGTGAAGGTTGTCAGCTTGTAATATTTAAGCATTTCATGTTGATGAACTACAAAAGCCCAAAAGGATATCTCAAAAACTCAAATTATATTTCTGGTAATTGCAAACTTCTTATGCTTGTTAATTATGCGAAGTTTATGACGTCCGATTAATTGAAGTGTTAAAAATAAGATTCATAAAGCGTTTGGTACTTAATGCATAAAAGTTTACTCCGTTCAGTTTCAGTTCTACACCTTACAAAAGTCAGAGTGAATAGTTGTTTTAATGACAGGCAGTTAATAGCTGAGGTTAACCAGAATAGTAATGTAAAAGATCGAGATAACCAGACCAAAGCTTGCAAAATTTTAAGGACTTGATATTAAAATACTTCATCTGTATCGTTATCATTCATAAAACTCATGTTCACAATACATGTCGACTATGTGCTTTGATAGTAATTTAGAGCATACAAAGGAAACTTCTTACTTTTTTACAATTTCGCTTTGCCAGCTATACACCACAACTGCTACGTTAATATTTAGTTGACTTGCAATCTAATCTATGCTTCAAGAAAAATTATAATACACCATTTTCCTTTATTAGGACTTAAAAAGCAACATTATTACAAGGCCAATAATCATAGCAATTCCGGAACATCTCATCTCTAGCGTGGCCCAGACAACATGACTACATGATATATGATCTTACCGATATACTGAAGAGGGAGCATACAATCTAAACTTTAATTATAATGATGTAGCTACGTGATAATAATCGCGAACAACGTTCTTGTCTGCACGAACTCTGGTGGGTGGATTAACATATGATTAACTAATTTATAACTTCGTGTTCACAGGTCATAGTATGATGTCATAATGACTGTTGAAAGCTGAAAACTTACATTCACACATTAGCTCTACTCTAATTATAACTGCTTTTGACTACCATAAAAGTAAGTGTTGGTGACTTCAACCAGGTTCCTTGTAATGTTCCTAGTTGGAAAGCTCTACAAAACTAAAGACTAACGTTAACTTTTAAAAGATCCGAACACAGAAAGCATGGCAAGCAAATAAATAGAGAGCATGACATTCGCTGTCGTTCTGAGCCGATGCTAAGACTTGGGGATTTGATTTTTGGTTATGTTGTAGGTTGATAAAAATGCTTCCAAATAGAATTTAATATGACAAAAATTTCCATGATATCTCTATACCACATTGTACCTAATCATGAGGTTGATTTTTGGAAAGTAAAACCTTTAGTGTTACTTTTATGTGGATATCAAGTAAATGTATAAACTCGCATTTCTATTACAAACTTGTGTATAGGTTAGATTCCGCTGAATGTTTGCAAGTTGACGATATAGATTGATATTAAATAGAGGTACGATAACATGCTTCAAATTATATTCCAGAACGGTTGATCGGTATCGAGAAACCCTTATATTTTCCACAACCCCAGTTCTGACAAGTACTATAACAAATCACTGTGCATAAAAATGCTAAAAACATAGTCCTATGCTGATTGGTGATATTTATATGATGAGAATGAATTTTAAATCAGTACAGCATAAGATGCAATCAGAATAGATATCTTTGTCAATAAATTAATTTATTTCGCTTGTGCACTTGCACTTGAAACACATTATTTACATGCAACAACAGCAGGCTGCAAAGCCACCTTTAAATAAATTATTTAATGGATGAGACCACCAGCGAGCTGGAAAAAATACCAAAATGATATTGATTAAAGTTTGAACACGAAGTATTCCCAGAATTTAAAAAATCTAGAATATTAAACTTACAGCTCCATTGTATCCGTATCCGATGGATCCGTAACTGAGAGCTGGGGGAAGCGATAGCTTGTTGAGCATATGCGACTTGTGGAACTTGGGCAAAAGCGACTGGGCGGGCAGATTGGGAGACACGGTTCTTGAAGCTGCGTACAAATGAAAATTAGGTTAGCTAAAAGGAAATTGACTTCCAAATGAAAATATAAAGTTTTGATGGTCTTACGTGGAGTAGGTGGCAGCTGGGACAGCAATTTGTTGGGCAACGGCAACTGTTGACGGATGATGGGTTGGGCAACCTGAAATATTTTGAAAGCGTTAGTAAAACCTTGTTTTCGTTTCTCATGGATTCGCCGATAAACCTACTCTTACGGCGTATGATGGGGCATAAGATTGATACTATATTTCGCGTTGTGATAAAAAATGTATGCTTATATATCTTGAATTGTATGTTTCTTTTAAAATTGAAAATTAACGGTTTTTTAAACTTACGGCAACTGGAGCAGCAATGGCTTGTTGATAAGCGACTTGTGGAACTTGAGCGTAGGCACTGGACGGGCAGATTGGGAAATGCGGGCTCCGTAGCTGTAATTAATATAATAGGTTAGATTCAATATTTAATGAAATATAGATGAGATAATTTAAAATTCAAAATATTATATTCATACTTGGAGTAAGTGGCAGCTGGGGCATAAGCTACTTGGGCTCCCAAAAGTCCAGCGCTGGCGTAAGCGCAGACGCGGCGAAAACGGCAATGGAGAGCTATGTCAAAAACAATTAACACTTTTAAATTGATGATTTACACTCTATATAAAAAGACCAGGAAAATCTATGTAAAGTTATAAAAATTACAATTGTATTAATAAAACTTACGTGTTCATGTTGGAAGTTTTTGGGTTTGGTTTCTGGAAGAAACTAAAAGAATTGAGAAGAGTGATTGAGAAGTTGAGAGATGTTCTGACTGTCGATTTGGAAGCAGGATCCCTTTTATACTGAAGCCCTTGTGAGATGACTCCAATATTGTCATTATCCTTTCATTTCCCATCTCATCTCATGAGCATATTCATATTCCACACCCCATCCGGTCTATAAAAGTGCAACTTGATACCATTTTATAATTATAAAGCAAAACAAACTGTCATTCTCTCAATAAAACAAAAAACTAATAAGATACGAGATACACTTCAAGTCTGCAATCTTCACAAGTAATTGCAATTTCCTCGACAATCGCTTTGTCAAAACTATACTAGTTTGTGTGGCACTGCAAAAAATAGCATCAAGTGCTTACGTAAGTTGAGCATGATGTTACACACCAAAAAGTAACATGATGTTTATGGTTACAAGCAACCTGCCCAAAAGTAGCATTGACCTTCACTTCCTCTAGTCCACCCTTGTCTGTTTACCTTCAACCAAAAAAATTTATCGCTTCTCCAACTGTATAAAAATTGATCGCATAGATTGTAATAAAGCTTAGCAAAGGAGGAGGCAAGGTCGGGAAAGGCTTTTGGCTGCTTGAGCTGATGCAACACCACACTCGCATCGCGTCACCTCTGCTTGAGCATTTTTCTGATAGAGTTGTTTGCAATTTAGTATGCACATAAAACATGTTACCTCTACCTCAATCATCTCAAAGTTGTCCATGGATGATAATCTCAAAGATTATCGTCATGTAGTGCTCTGGTTATTGCCGTTAAGCACAAAATGGCTGTCGCAAGAGCTACTCTGCTGCAGGACATTGGAAGACGCTTGCAAAACTTTTAGATGATTGAGGTAGCACGGCTAACATTTTGTATGTGCATATCAAATTGCAACCAACGTCTATCAGAAAAATGCTCAAGCAGAGGTACGCCGATTGCGCAGTGTGGTGTTTGCATCAGCTCAACAGCCAAAACCTTTCCGACCTTGGCCTCCTCTTTTGCTAAGCCTTTATTACAATCTATGCGACAATTTTTATACAGTTGGAGAAGCCGCATAATTTTTGGTTGAAGTACACAGGACAAGGTGCGACTAGAAGGAATGTGAAAGCGTCAATGCTACTTTTGGCGAAGCAGTTGCTTGTAACCAGTAAACATCATCCGTTACTTTTGGTCTTGCTAGCATCATGCTCAACTTACGTAAGCACTTTGATGCTATTTTCAGTGCCACACAAAACTAGGTATACTTTTGACAAAGCGATTGTCGAGGAAATTGCAATTACTTGTGAAGATTGCAGACTTGAAAGTGTATCTTGTATCTTATTAGTTTTTTGTTTTTATTGTGAGAATGACAGTTTGTTTTGCTTTATAAATTATAAAATGGATCAAGTTGCACTTTATAGACCGGATGGGGTGTGGAATATGAATATGCTCATGAGATGAGATGGGCAAATGAAAGGATAATGACAATATTCGAGTCATCTCACAAGTGCTTTCAGTATAAAAGGGATGCCTGCTACCAAATCGACAGTCAGACATCTCTCAACTTCTCAATCACTCCTTCTCAATTCTTTTAGTTCTTCCAGAAACCAACCCAAAAAACTTCCAACATGAACACCGTAAGTTTTATTAATACAATTGGAAGTTTTATTACTTCTACATAGATTTTTCAGGTCCTTCTGTTTAGACTGAAAATCATCAATTTTAAAAGTGTTAATTGTTTTGCTGACATAGCTCTCCATTGCCGTTTTCGCCGCCGTCTGTGCTTACGCCAGCGCTGGACTTTTGGGAGCCCAAGTAGCTTATGCCCCATCTGCCACTTACTCCAAGTATGAATATAATATTTTGAGTGTTAAATTTTCCCATCTATATTTCATTAAATATTGATTCTAACCTATAATATTGAATTACAGCTACGGAGCCCGCATTTCCCAATCTGCCCGTCCAGTAGCCTACGCTCAGGTTCACAGGTCGCTTTCAACAAGCCATTGCTGCTCCAGTTGCCAAGTTTAAAAAATCGTTAATTTTTCAATTTTAAAAGAAACATACAATTCAAGATATATAAGCATACATTTTTATCACAACGCGAAATATAAGTAGCCTCAATCTTATGCCCCATCATACGCCGTAAGAGAAGGTTTATCGGCGAAATCATGAGAAACGAAAACTAGACTTTTACTAACGCTTTCAAAAATATTTCAGGTTGCCCCAACCCATCATCCGTCAACAAGTCCGTTGCCCAACAAATTGCTGTCCCAGCTGCCCACCTACTCCACGTAAGACCATCAAAACTTTATATTTTCATTTGGAAGTCAATTTCCTTTTAGCTAACCTATTTTCAATTTGCTTACGCCAGCTTCAAGAACCGTGTCTCCAATTGCCCGTCCAGTCGCTTATGCCCAAGTTCCACAAGTAGCATATGCTCAACAAGCATCGCTTCCCCAGCTCTCAGTTACGGATCCATCGGATACGGATACAATGGAGCTGTAAGTTTAATATTCTAGATTTTTTAAATTCTGGAATACTTCGTGTTCAAACTTTAATCAATATCATCTTGGTATTTTTTCCAGCTCGCTGGTGGTCTCATCCATTAAATAATTTATTTAAAGGTGGCTTTGCAGCCCTGCTGTTGTTGCATGTAAATAATGTGTTTCAAGTGCAAGTGCACAAGCGAAATAAATTAATTTATTGACAAAATATCGATTCTGATTGCATCTTATGCTGTACTGATTTCAAATTCATTCTCATCATATAAATATCACCAATCGCATAGGACTATGTTTTAGCATTTTTATTGCACAGTGATTTGTTATAGTACTTGTCAGAACTGGGGTTGTGGAAAAATATAAGGGTTTCTCGATACCGATCAACCGTTCTGGAATATAATATTGAATTGACCATGTTAATCGTACCTGTATTAATATTCAATCTATATCGTCAACTTGCAAACATTCAGCGGAATCTAACCTACACACAAGTTCGTTAATAGAAATGCGAGTTTATACATTTACTTGATATCCACATAAAAGTAACACTAAAGGTTTTTACTTTCCAAAAATGAACCTCATGGATTAGGTACAAGGTACAATGTGGTATATTCAGAGATATTATGGTAATTAAATTCTATTTGGAAGCACTTTTATCAAACCTACAACATAACCAAAAAATCAAATCCCCAAGTCTTAGCATCGCTCAGAACGACAGCGAATCATCTCTCTATTTATTTGCTTGCCAATGCTTTCAGTGTTCGGATCTTTTAAAAGTTAACGTTAGTCTTTAGTTTTGTAGAGCTTTCCAACTACGAACATTACAAGGGAACCTGGTATTGCATCAACACTTACTTTCATGGGAGTCAAAAGCAGTGACAATTAGAGTAGAGCTAATTGTGAATGTAAGTTTTCAGCTTTCAACAGTCATTATGACATCATGTATGACCTGCGAACACGAAGTTATAAATTAGTTAATCATTCATATGTTATCCACCCACCACGAGTTCCGTCAGACAAAGACGTTGTTCAATATTATCACGTAGCTAATATCATTATAATTAAAGTTAGATTGTATGCCTCCATCTTCAGTATATCGGTGAGAATAATTAGTCATTTGTCTGCAGTAGCGATGGATGTCCGGAATTGCTATCATTAATTCCTTGTAAATAATTGCTTTTAAGTCTAAAGGAAAATGGTGTATCTATAATTTTCTTTGAAGCATAGATTGCAGTCAACTTTAAACTACAGTGTGGGTATTAGCTCAAAGCCAAAAAAATAAAGTAAAAGTTTCCTTTGTATCTCTAAATTACTATCATGGCAAATAGTCGACATGTATTGTGCAACATGAAGTTTTATGAATGATAGATACAGATGAATATTTCTATTATCAAAGTCTTAATTTGCCACTCTGGTCCGGTTATGTCTCTTGTAATTTTATTCTGGTTAACCTCAGCTATTAACTGCCTGTCATTAAACAACTAGTTCACTCCTGATATTGTAAGGTGTCGGAACTGAAAGAAGAAGCAAACCTTTTATGCATTAAGTATCCAAACCTATGAATCTAATTTTTAACATTCAATTAAATCAACCACATAAACTCGCATAATTAACAAGCATAAGAAGTTTGCAATTAACCAGAAATATAATTTGAGTTTTGAGAATCCTTTTCGGCTTTTGTAGTTCATCAAACATGAAATGCTTAAATATTACAGCTGAAACCTTCACATAGTATATTAATCGTGTCTTGCCTTCGTGATTCGACCTAGAGGCAAAAAAATTATTTAAATCCCAGAAATTATTTTAGCAACAAGAAGTACCCGTTTAAATTACGTAATTCGGTCATACATAATAATCCTTGTACATGTACACTACATTGTTTACTATATATAGAATCAAAAGTATCGAACCCATCGCCGACCTAACCTTTATATTCTGCTATTGTTTGATGTTATTATTGAAAAGAAAACAGGAAGTTAATACAATAAAGAACTGAACTCTGGAGTCCGAAAAAACAAGATCTTTGTAAACGTCAACTGATCCCAGTTACAGGCATGAAGAAATGAATTAATATTTTGTGTATGAATTTGCGCATTAATCCTATACACGCACCTTGCAACAACTCTTAACTGCAGTGAGCAAGTACATTCACATCTTTTCCAACTCCTGTTTTCCGCTTTGCGTCATAGCTTAGATTTCACTCATTTAAACCTGGACTGTTGTGCACAGTCAGTTGTTTTTACAGTTGATTTTTCCTCAAAGTTGTTGTTTGTCTGGAATTTATCAGTAGACGTGACGTAACATATGCATAATATGCACACAAAGTAATGTTTATGAATCTAATTTTAACCAAAGCATTCATCTGATTTGATAAATCAAATTTACCATGAAGGTGACATTGTGATGCTTGCATGCATTTAATAACAGGTTCCATTCAGCTTCAATTTTTTTTAAAAATCCTAATCAAATACTCGTGCCATTTTTATTAACAAACTGGTCACCACATCGTTTTCAACTTAGCAAACAGTCATAAACAAACTCTTCCTGAAACAGTATCGTCTCGCAATTTTTCAAGCAGACATTCGAGCATCAATGGACTTTTTCATTACGTTCCTGTTATGCTGCATACTGCAGCAATTATATGGGTTTTGGAGGACCGTCAACGGTGTGCTTGCTTCCCACCTGGACCTCCACGACTCCCATTTCTGGGTAACTTTTTTCAACGTCGCCATCAAATCAAACATTCCTGCTTTGGCCTTTGCAAAATTGGGCAAGATTTATGGGGATATTATGTACCTTAAATTAGGAACGTTGGATGCAGGTGCGTTAAAGTTTTTATTAAAATCTTCATTCGCAACTTCTAAAGTGTCGGTCAAAATAAAATTCAAAATTTTACAGTTGTCTTTTCATCGCATGAAGCCGTGAAAGAAATATTGAACCATGACAAAGCAAATGACAGAGTGATTGCTGGGTTTGTGGGGGATCGAAATATGCAACAAAATATGGGTAAACCAAGAATATGTGCACAAACAGTCTTCGATCTACTTAAACTGTAATTGTTAATACGCTCAATAAATTACATGTGACTCTTGACTACAGCAATTATTTAGGGGTAACGGGGAAATATGGCAAAACCTTCGCCGTTTCACCATTCGAACTCTTCGAGACTTTGGTTTTGGAAGATCAGCCTCAATGGACGTTGTCATCAACGAAGAGCTGGCCAAATTTTTGGAGCATTTTTCAGAAAAATTATGCCGTTCTCGAAGTAACAATAACACTGTAGTTATTACAAAGGAGTTGTTTGATGGAAGTGTTTTAAATGTGCTTTGGAGACTGGTAACTGGGAAAAGTTTTGAACTTGGCGATGAACGGTTGGATTACTTGCTTCAGCTTAGTAATGACTTTCTTCAAGCTTCAAAAAAACGGTGCGGACATTTCACTCACTTTCCCATTCCTTCGGGACTGGCTACCAGAATGGACGGGTAGGAATCGGCAGGTGATGTGCATTCAAAAGCTATGCGAGTTTTTTCGGGTAAATCACACATACGAAAAAAATGTTGTATCTTCGTTGGAAAATAGCAATCTGAAATACATAGTGTGGTTTAGGAAACAATAAAGGAGCACAGACAATATGGCACTTATGCCAGTGACCCCCAATCATTTGTTGACGTTTTCCTTGCGAAAATAGATGAAAATCAGATTGCATCAGTGTTTAACGGTAATCAACTTTGTACCCATACCAAAGGGCTCCAGCAAATATCTATTCGAAACAACTAAAATTTTCATTTTCTGTTTTATAATTGTCGGCGTTGTAGATGATCAACTGATTTATACGATGCTGGATTTATTTCAAGCTGGTGCTGACACAAGTAGCAACACGTTGGCATTTGCCCTTCTTTATATGACATTGTGTCCAGATAAACAAGAGAAAGTTCATGAAGAGCTGAATACTGTGCTTCCTAAAGATGTTGTGGTCACATCTTCTATGAAATCAAAGTAAGAACTCAACTGTTTTTTTTAGCAATTGTCTTTAAACCATACGATAGATATGCTATTTGTTGAATTTGCAGGCTTCCTTATTGCACCGCAACTTTGTTAGAAACTTTACGCTACAGCTCTGTCGTACCTTTCCCACCAAACCGAGAAGCTGTTGAAGATTTCAAGCTAAGAGAATACATCATTAGAAAGGGAACAGCAATCTTCATTAACATCCAAGCAATGCACTTTGATGAAGCTGTTTGGGGAGATCCTCATACTTTTAGACCCGAGAGGTTTTTGACGAAAAATGGAGTTGTTGACAGAGCAATGGCAGATCTGGTGGTGGGATTTGGTGGTGGTATGTTGTTTAAATTTGCGATTTTATTAGAATTCAAACTTGTCGTGCTAAAAAGGAAATGATTTTTGCAGGGCGGCGTGTTTGCCTAGGTCAAAACTTGGCAGAAGCTACCTTGCTAATGTACTTCACCACTGTGATGAGAAAGTTCAAATTCGAAAGAATTGCAGTGGGAACAAGAAGCTAGCTCCTACGCTTTCCCAGTTTTGGGAGTAGTATACTCACCTAGACCATTTGAGGTTAATGTCATTCAACGGGGATAAATGAGACAACCGTTTTATACAACACTAATGAAACGATTTTTATTCACATACATTCGTCTGATAAAACGCTTGAGCTCCTTTAATTAAACGGTAGTCTTCTGGATTTTACTTTATTAACTAAATATTATGGTTGAGGGGTTAGCTTAAATTATTCAAAATAATTTGACTGTGATAAATTTAAAATACAACACAATCGTTCGAACCTTAACGCGAACGCGTTCGGTGAATGACGCTGTGCAAATTAAATACGTAAGTGTATACAGCTATTCACTACATTTTAACTGTTCAATGTTTGTACATTTGCTTGAATGTATGGCTAATTAAATAAAAACATAAAGGATATTATAGAATCAGGGTTTCTTACTGTCGCGACTGTTGCGCGTGTACGAATTTATTTCAAAAACGTTTAATTATAAACATCAATCATCTCAATTTCTATAGGTGGCTAAAGAAATACGTGACGTGAAAGAAATTAGATTCTTTTTATTAGATTGTTAGAATTCTTGACTTGGAAAGAAAACAATGAACAATATACCTGCAAAAAGTTAATAATTCGTCCATATTGAGGAACCAATATTAATCTGAAACATGTATTTTGGTGAACATCCGTTTTCCTTGCGCACACATTAATTTATATTCATATTATATACTTTGTGATTATGACTGTTGAATTTTATTTTTTGGAACTTGAAAAGCTCGTAAACGGTGTGCAGCCTGAAGGTTCATTCACATCCAAATGGAAAGTAAGCAATGCTCGACTTTTTTGGTATTCCAAATTCTAAATGTAGAAATGTTTTATGAAATTAATTTTCTGGCATAGATAAAATATCATTCATGATGAAGTTTTAAAAACAGGTTTTCAAAATTTTATCAACGCCTAATCTACAGCTTTAATTCTTGCACATTTGTTTCTATGCACAAGAGAAAAGTCACATTCGCATACGCTTAGAAATACACGTCACTTTTCCTAAAGTACGTTACATTACGTTGTTTATACGTTACAGGTGGAGGTGGGGTTGACCTTGGACCATTGGGCTCAATTGGTATAGGTGGAGGAATTTTTTGCTCCAGGCCTAAGCCTAAACCTCCTTTGAAGCCAGTAGTACCTCCTCGACCACCACATCCGACTACTACCTGGTCCAAAACCCCAATCCCAAGCCAACCAAATCAAACGAAGGATAGATTTATTACCCCATTTTCATATGAATAAATAAACCCAAATATTATAATAACCAATTGATATTTCAAGAAATTGCATTTTATTCCATCAACAAAAGTCCTACAGTTTGATTTATCGCAAAATTTATCAGGTTAGTGGAGCTG
>LJIJ01002265.1:0-29155 GCA_001718145.1 Orchesella cincta
CAAGCAAAGCTCTAACGAAAAAAAAAAAAAAAAAAAAAAAAAAAAAAAAGAAAATATTTCATGAGCTGGGCACGCCACGCTAACAAGATTGATACATTTTATCGACTGCGTTTTACTGTTAAAGGACAACACCGTCCCCAATGTTCTCTCACACAACATTGATATTTTCTCTCACAACATTGATATTTTCTCTCACAACATTGATATTTTCTCTCACACAACATTGATATTTTCTCACAGTACTGTAAACAACAAATATCAAATAGTATATTTAATTTCGGAAATTACCAGATAGTCATGTAATTAGTTGTGTTACAACTTGAGTACATCTGAGTACTACTACTCGGTTTATTTAAGTTTTAAAATAAATGGTATTAAAATTAACAACTTGAAACAGTAGCATGTAAAACGTACAGTATTATTCAAAGAAATTTTTGAGTATTTTCAGGTACATGTCTTTTTGTAGAGTTGCGAAATTGATTGAAAATAAAACTTTTTGCGTGTTTGACCAAATTTTAGTTTAAAGTTATGTTTTATACTTATTCTAACGTTAATGCCTATTCAAACAATTGCCACAAAAACTCCAAACAACAAAAATTAATTGGTTTGAACAAGTTAACAACTTACGTGTTCACATAAATAATACATTATTTGTACAAACACTAAAAATAACAATAAAAAAGCTTCATATTATGGTATGGGGTTCATATTACATTTACTTTCCTCGTTACTAACTGTGCATTCATGGTATTCCAAGATACCCGTCCGTTTTATAATCGTTAGTATGTCCCATGTACATTCCAATGCTGATAGTGATCCATGGGTGCTGCATATTGTTGTGGTACACTATATACATTTGAGCTATCGTATCCTGGGCCAAGATTGCCAACAACTGGTTCTACAGATCCAAATACATATTACATTATGAATTATCAAACTTGACATATGCACAAACCAGCTTGAATTTACTTACGGGAAACAACCGTATGACGTCCGATTCTGGAATTACGATTCATGAGTCCAACAACAAAGTTGCGAAGGACCCATAAGAACGCTAATATAAATACTCCAATAATAAGCCAAACAACAGGTTGTCTAGTGTTAAAATACAGAAAATGTTATATTAATTCATTAGTTTACACGTTAAGTTATGTACGTATGTTTGTGATTTTAGCATAAAATAAAACATTACTTCCATGCAGGTCGACAATCACAATGGGAAAGTGCAGCGTTGCATTCATCAAGGATATCTTCATTTCCATAATACTCCGTACATGAGCTACAATCAAAATATTTTTCTTACATCGAACATTATCAGAAATTATAAAGTAGTTTTTATCTTACCTATTGGAGTTAATGGATGGACAATATGTTGTACACTTGTAAATTTCCTCCGTGCGGTCAGTATTATGGCGACTATGAAAATTACTGCCAGGACTGCGATAAACCATCTTGTTTATCTCATCTATCAAACTCTATGCCAGATCAGTTATCATTATCGTATCAACGAGCAATTTTAGCAACTGATTTTCGAAAAAAAATCAATAAACTGGAACTTCCTCAAGGTTTGGATGACAAATAATAACTAATTCATGATGGATAAATGACGTTCTTATAAGTGTACATAACTTGCAAACTCATACCGCCAATGTTTTATAGTTGGCAGAAGTATGCCCGTATTACCTTACTGCAAGTAAACCGAATAGAACTACCTTATTCCATTTTTTGTTTCAATTTCAACTAACCATCCTACCAGTAAACTTGAAATAATTTTTTTATCGATTTTCCTCTACCTCCACCAACTTATTACTCATATTACCAATTTTCAAGTTCAAATATACAATATAGTCGATAATCCTATCCATCATCTAACTAATTTAATAATACCTAACTATTCATATGAAATTTAAGTTGGTTTTCACATTTTTTGTGAAATTATGGTTTATCGCGTAAGAATCTGTATGTTTAAACATCAACTTTGTCAGAGTATGGGTCATTTACCATTTATTTACATTTAAAAATTTTTTATTGTCATTTCTTCTTAATTTAATAAAATTGATAAATTTTACCTTGGAACTTTTGGAGATTAATGTTGCTGAACTAGTCTTTAGAATGAATTTGAGTAACACAAATATATTGATCATGTTTTTCACTCATGATTATTTGTCTCTTATGCTCAAATAAATGTGTTTGCTAAAAAAATAAATCTATAATTTCAAACAACCTTTTTACCAGTATCGCATTATATTACCCATTTTCAAGTGCGTTGGATATATTTTGTAAAGAAAATTTTATAATTGATGAAGCAGTCAATAGTCGAAAGTTGGGTAGATGGTGTTCTCAAGTAACCCCGTTTCTAATTAATGAAGATACCTAGCAAAGAATTTTCATTTGCAACAAACAAAACTAATTTAACTTCATCATGATGTATCCTCAATAGGTAATTATACCATGGATTTAAAGAATATGGATAAACTTAAGCTACTTCCATTCCAAGTAATATGCGAAATCTAATTTAGGTATATATCAAATCAATTTTGATGGTAAAGTTATACAAGAGTAAAATTATATTTGGATATTTTTTGACATTTTGGAATGTTTTAAAAGCTGTTTTTGATGTTCTAAATTTTGTTATTTCAGGTACATATATATCTTATGTCTGCAGTGCGTCAGTTCGATTTCAATCCTAGCATTTAAACCTTAAAATAATTTCGGATGAAAATAGTGCATACCTCACTTATTTCCAGGTGGATGCAAATAAAATGTTGTACTACTTTGTATATTATGCGCAGTTTTAACTAAGGGCTTGAGCAAACTAACTATTGTCGCTTGAACTCATATTTTGGAGTCGTGATATTTAAAATCATAAAAAAAGATTGAATTCGGCTTGCAATCATCATGTTCAGCCAAAGATTTTATAAAGGTGTTGCTATATCCACGAGCATATTTAGATTTTTCGGAGCCTCATCTCTAAAATATGACCCGGAAAATCAAGAATTTCATGTAGAGTTCAGTGCTAAAAAATTTGGAATCTTCAACTTTGTCCTCACCATTCTATGGGTTTTTGGGCTATCTACGAACCTCATCCGATTTTCTATTCAGCATGATACTGGCGGATTCAATATAACTTTGGCTTACCTTCTTGGTGGACTCATGGCATTGACATCATTTTCAATTTTCTGCTGGTTTCCTCACGACATGTGCATCTTTTTTAATGGATTCATTGGTTTCATGCATTATTTAAAACGTTAGTGTATACAATTACTAACAAACAAGTTTTACTGGAAATGTAAAAACTGATTTTCTTTTACAGGGCGATACATGCTTCCTTTTAATCCAGACAAAAACCTGCACAATCTGATTGTAGACGGAATGCTGTTAATTGTGGCTTGGTTTTATCTGCTTTCTGTAATATTCTGTTCCCTTTATCTAATATTTTGTCCTCAAGACCCAACGTTTGTGGGTAACTTGATACCCTCCGAATATTTCTCCTTTCCAGTCGCTCTTGCAGTAATTTTGTATCATTCTGTGGTGATAGTCGCACTTCATCTGGGTGCCGCTTTTATTAGCGGATTTGCAGTAGTTTTTGGACTTTATGTGACACCGCTTCTTGCCAATGAACTACGCCTTGGTAGACCTTCTTACAGGACTTTCGACACGTTGAGAAATTCTGAAAATCTGAGAAACACCTATAGAGCATTTGGAGTATTGCAAGCAAATGGATTATGCATTGTCGGTTACTTTCTCGTCATGTGGCACGTTACTTGCACACTCAGCTCGGTTTATTGTAATTTTGTGGTAATGCGCTATTGGGACAGTATGCAGGGCGCTATTGCAGCGCAAATCGTGATTTGGGGCATTATTGCTAACGGGGTTTGGTCGTTTGTGCTGGAAATGGGAATCTTCTTTTTCGTAAAGTGTAAAAAAGTCCTGGGGTCGTGGAAAGGGAGAAATTGGGGTTCGAAATATGAGAACATGTTGATGAAACGGTTTCAAATGTCCTGTAGACCTGTGCTGCTTTGCCATGGGAAAATGTTTGTTATTGGGAAAGCTAGCATGCTCAAATTCCAAAGGGGGGTAACCAGAGGGACTTTTAAAGCTTTGTTGGCTTCTATGAAACATTAGCTCAGAATTTTAAAATTTACATCCTGTCAAAGTATTTCTCTGGCTGTCCAACTCATTTAGTCTGGACACTACAGTTTAAAGCAAATAAAAAATATGGCTTTGTTGTTGACAAATGAAAGTTTTTTCTCTTTTTGCTCAGGAATTCACTAGTGCATTGAAGGTGGGACGGGCATTGGAATCTATATTTATGTGTTTTTATCCAAAAGAAAGTCTTTTTCGAATCCTGGGAAAATTAATTTGTAATTAAAGCGCACACCGACTTGAGTTTCTTATCGGTTGAAGTGAAAATGCTTGTGTTTGAAATATTCTGTTGGTTAACGAGTAGAAGTGTGGTATGTAGCAGCAACAAAAATTGAAGTGAGAAATCCAATTCAAATACCTTGAATTGGGTTTGTTTGAATCTCAACTGGGGTGAACTGGCAGCTGGTTCTAATACCGTATGCCTAAATAATTAAACAGCCTACCCAGTTACATTGGAGCTGGTCACGGTGTCATCGTAATTCCATAGGCACACTCTCGTTTCAACAAAATTTATTCGTCACAACGTGGCGTATTCTTCACAGTATTTTTTAAATAATTGAACAAATGTTTTTATTCAAGCTGCGTAATTAAATTAAGTTTATTTGATCGCGATACGTGACTATATTGATTATTTAGTTCTAGTTTCGTTTGCGAAATGGAAATAAAAGAAAGATTGAGGAAAACTGTGCCACGGCTCAATTTTAGTTTTGGAATAGAGCGCTTGCCATCCTTTCTTTGTAGGTTAATCGTTGTTTCAACGAAAAATGGAGACGAACCTTTTATATTAAGAAATTGCACTCCACTACCTCTCAGGTATGTTCTAAACATTTCTGAAACATTTAAAGAGTCTACTCAATAAATTGGAAGTTATAGGGAAAAGGGATTTGAGTTTTTGTTGACTTCTCTCACAGCTCGTTTGTTGACTATTAGTGTTGTTCTCAATGGGAAGGTCTTTTTTCAGGCGGTATGCACTTGGAGAAAGTTTCAGAGGTTGTTCTGTAAACGTTCCTGTTTGAAATAAGGAAATTTATTTGTCAGGTTTCTCCCATTTTTAGGAATTTATCTATTTTACATGCTCATCTCACAGCAAGCATAATCCTTTCCCATTTGCATGATGTACTTCAAATTGCAAATAACTTAGAATGAATTAATCCTATCTAGGCGAAATTGTTGCGTTTCCCAAAAGTTTGTTGAATACTAAAATCTACATGAATCTATAAAATCTAAACTCAAAAAACGAAAAATGTATTATCTGTAATAATTTTTAAAACAATCTAGGCTGCAACTCTGCAGTTTTCCCATTTAACGTAGTTGCCATCATTTTAATAGTTTTTAGTATGAGACGAAATGAGACAGCATTTTTTGTAACGATGGAGCAGTATGAAAGTAAACCTAAAATGGTAAAAGTTTTCTGCAAATAAAAGCAACTCAGACATAAATTTTACAATAGCGTTACTGCCCTTAAAAGCAGCCGAAGTTCCATTAATTAATTGGAACGATACAAAAATATAGTTCTTTCTTTGTCTCCTGACTCATTATTTAGCAAAAGTGTATAATCAATAGAATCTCCGATGTTTGCGTTAATCGAATACTGACATTCAATTGATATAACGACGTAGTCACAAGGCCGTTCACTGACCGCATACTGGTAATATTGTGTTTGCTGGAAACAGTGTTACATTCCCGACCCTACACAAGAATGGGCATAAATATTTAAATTTTATGTCCCGGTAAAAGTCCCAAATTGTAGTCATAATAGCATTTTTAAATTTTTATTTTGTTAAAGAAAGATTTAGACCCATATGTAAATCAGAAAAACATTTTCATTTATTTGCTTTTGTTTTTATGAGAAACTAAATTGAACTGGGTTTGACTAATAAATTTGTACTCATGATTTAATTTAGCTTCAGCCCTTTTCAAAGTATAATACAAAAGTTACAGGTCTAGTTGCTTATTGCACAATTTCTCTAATTAATCTCAAATGAATCAAATTAAAATGGAAACGTTTAAACTGTAACATAACATGTAAAGTTCATTCAACCACGTAAATTACCCAACGTGTAACCCTATTTGCACTTTTTTCTCGTGCTTTCTCCTCTTGTTCTGTCCCAAACGAAAATAAAAGGAAATCAATATCGCCTCACATCAGAAATCGAGATTGCTATCATTTCTTTTACACAATTAATTATTCATGGGTTCCATTGTAATTTCCCAATGCATAAGGGTCAAAGTCTTTAGCAAAATAAAAATTTAAAAATAATACTATGACTACAATTTACGGCTTTTACCGGGACATGAAATTAAATATTTATGCCCATTCTTGTGTAGGGTCGGGAATGTAACACTGTTTCCAGCAAACACAATATTATCATTATGCGGTCAGTGAGCGACCTTGTGACGTCGTCGTTGCATCAATGTCAGTAATCGATTAACACAAACATCGGAGATTCCATTGATTATTTGCTTTTGCTAAATAATTAGTCAGGAGACAAAGAAAGCACTATATTTTTGTATCGTTCCAATCAATTAACGGAACTTCGGCTGCTGTTAAGGGCAGTAACGCTATTTTAAAATTAATAGCTACGTTACTGTTAAAGGACTAACACTTGCTTGTCGTTGCTTTTATTTACGATACAGAAACGTTTTACCGTTTTATGGTGACTTTCACGCTACTCCATCGCTACAAAAATATCAGCATCTGAATGACCAGAGGTTGTTTAAGACTTGCTATGGAAAAAAATGAAGTATTCAATACAACGTGGCAAAATATTTTTTGTATATGTTAGTCAAACGCATTAGATGTTTAATATCTGCGTTCATTGCTTCCCTCAAATAAAACTTCCTAACTTTATGCATGTTTTCGAACCAACATGAAAACCCGACACACGCAATCATTTTTGATGGAAAAGGGAGACATTTCAGTCATTATTTTAGAAAATTTTAGTCATCAAGATGGTTCTAGCGATTCAATTCCAAGTAAGCTTTAACTGTATTCAACTTTCTTCATAAAAACTGGCATATCATGTTGAAATCATAATTGAGTATATTTTGACGTTCAATTCATTTTACGAAGTGCCAGTTCACAGTTTGGTAATAGGCGCAAATGCTGAAAACTATTCATATCATTAGTAGTAAGAAAAAGACTTTTATTTGTGCAAACGAAGTTGGTTTCTTTCATTGACAAAAACGGAATAATTGCTTTTATCCCGGCTTTAGAAAATGTAAGCTAACTGTATTCCTAATGAACCATGATATGGTATGATTTGTAATAAGGAAAGGAAGCTGCATTCCGAATGTGCCAGCGACTGGTTATAAATGACCATGTTGGCTTTATGAGACAAGCAGTAGGACAATAGCATAAACAACAATATTTTCCCTACTAGAGCGAATTGTTTGGTTTCGAAGCTTTTAAATGATCGCATTTGAAGCTTAAAACTAGTTACGGGTAAATACTACGGAGCGCATGAAAAACATTTAGATTGATCCATTTCAGTTCAAAATTGAAATCTGAAATAATTTTTGATACTTATCGTCATTAATGGCGACAATGATTTCACACTGTTCAGTGTCACTTTAGAAATGGAGCGCTTGGCATCCTTTCTCCAAAGTTTTATCGTTCTTTCAATCGAGGTTGGACATAAACTGCTCATATAAGAAATTGCACCCCACTGCCTTCCAGCTTCATTTCAAATATTTCGGATACGTTTGAAGAGTCCAATCAACAAACATAATCCTTTCCCGTCTATATGGTGCGCGTCAATTTGCGAACAACTTTGAATGAAATATTTTGCGAACTACTTATCTCTGTGAAATCATTGAGGTTTTCAAAAGTTTGTTGACTGCTATAGGTTGTAACATGGGTGCAGAATCTTCTATAGCACTATAGTCCGACTAGAGGAAGAAAATACGCGAAAAGCAGGGAAGGGAGGAAAAACGAGAGGGAAGGAAAGGAGGAAAAGGGAGAGGGAAGAAAGGGGAAGGGAGGAAAATGGGATTATGTGCTTCATTCATATGAAGTAGGTAATAGTTAACATTAAAAATAATCAATCAGAAAAGCAGTAAGACATTAATTTCTAGGTAATTGAAATATGTACACGTACGAATTTGTTAAGAGAAAAAGTCGGAAAGGTAATTAAACGTAAAATTTTCACAGAGGAAGTTTTTCATGCTGAAGAAGATTCTGCACCCATGGTAACTTTACAGTTTTCGTTTTGAACGCACAAGTGCGTTTGCAAGTTTGCAATCATTAATGACTAATGACGCGATCATAATCAACGCATTCACCCATGAAATATGAGTTTCTTTCAGTTTTTCACACAGTTTTGGCCATCTACTGAATTTGGAAGCGTACCGTTGCTATTATTCGGTAAATGCCAAAAAGTCTAGGCTGTCATCCATAAAAGGTTCATTGTGAACACATTTTCAGGCCATTTCTGAAGTATTTATATTATCTTTTAAATTCTTATATCCATGCTATTTTGATCAGACATATTAATTAGATCATCCATGATCTGCTTCTGATTCTGCATGGTTCCTGAAAAACATAATGAGGTCATATTTTGTTGGTCTTAAACCTCGATGTTTTGGTTGGATATTCGAATATTGGATACATAAAATGAAAATTTACATAATTATCCGTGTGCTTATGTTAGCAAATATGAAGTAGTTTCGGCAAGAGGAGAACATCATCGCTTTAGTAATCAAATTATAGAATGGAAAAAATGTATTAAACTGCACTGGTATTTAGCTGATTTGGTTCTCGCATATTTGAATAAACGGCATAACCCGCAGGGTCAATACCTTACCTTACAACTCTCAAAACAAAATGGGATATGCTTTTTGGGTGAAAGTTAGTGAAAGAGTCACATTGACATACAGGTAATCAATCATGTCGCTCATAATTATAAAAATGTACGATTCTATTAACAAACCCGCACTTCGTTTTCCCACTGACGAAAAACTGCTCGAATGCTTTTAATTATCAGAAAAGTGTGCCAATTAACCTTTTTTGAAGAGGTGCGATGCGTTCATGATTCGAGTAGAGAAATAGGAGCAAGCAGGAGAAAAGGTGAGCTCAGTCATACGTTGGCAATGGAACGCTTACCATCTTTTCTCTGTAGATTTATCGTTGTTGCGACTGAGCTCGAGGAAGAGCCTTTCGTATTAAAAAATTGCACACCACTAGCTTCTAGCTACGTTCCAAATATTTCTGAAAACTTTGAAGAGTCCAACCAACAAGCTGGAAGTTATTATGAGAAGAAATTGGAGGTTTTCTTGGCTTTCCTCGCAGCTTGTTTGTTAACTATCAGTGTGGTTCTCAATGGGCAAGTTCTTTGTCAGGCTGTCTGCACTTGGAGAAAGTTCAAGAGGTTGTGTATATCAAGTTTAGAAAAGGGGAAAATTTGTGCAATTAACTATTTTCTTCTCTTTTTCAGAAATGTTACCATTTTACAAGCACACCTCACAGCGGTCATAATTATATCCAATTTCTACGACGCACTTCAGTACGCAGAAAACCTTGGATGGATTAATTTGCGTTATCTGTGCAATATTTTGGAGACCTTGCAAAGTTTGTTAAATACCAAAATATTGAGTTTACTAACTAGCTCGCAAAATACAAAAATTAATGTGTTTTTTCTGTAACCGTAAAATAATCCAGGTTGCAGCCTTGCAATTTTCCCAGTCAACGTGCTTTCCATCATTTATGAGCCTTTCCAACGCATTTACTCACTGGAATATGGGTTTGCTTCTGCTTTTCACACAATTCTTTTCATGTGGGGACTCGCAGCTTTTGGAAATATACCTTGTCTCGTTTCATTTGAAATTGAGCCGAATTCTGGAAAATGCAAAAACGTGATAACTAAAATTAATTTACTAAAACATCTTTGTTCACATAATTTGATTTGATTTCTTATTCCAGGTTCTTGATCACGAGTACCTAGTGGCATACGAACTAACGTGGTTTATATTTTTCCATGTAATCGCTTGTGGAATCGTTGTATGGGGTATGTCCTTACAATTTACATAAATCAAATTTTATTGTATGTGAAAAACTCATTGGATTATTTCTGCAAGCTTTGTACCAGGTACGATTTAATTGGAAATCTGCTCAGCCTAAGAAAACTAGGACTTTTTACGTAAGACGGCTTGTCTACGTTTATTCTCTGAGCTTCAATATCGTGTGGTTAATTTATGGATTACTTAATTTAATTTTCAAGCTCCACAAAATGGTTTCATTTAATGTAAATCTGCAGCTCGTTGTGTACACCATGTCATTTTTTAAGTACTCATATTGTCTTTTAAACCCTTTAGTCTATGAGTGTTTTGAACATACAATGAGTATACAGCGTAGCAGCAAGAACACTGACCAATGTCTATGGCAGCAATTAGACAAAATTTCAAAACATGACAAAAAACATGGAAATGTTTGTTTTGGTATGAAAGATGGATTTATAATGTCCAGCCGAAGATTGCCATCATCATTAACTGCAGAGCATATTTTAAGCAGTGACATAAAAATAACCACTGCGTTTTACATTGGAGCCATTGTGGAAGTCGAGTCGACAAACAAGCTGGAAACGATGGTGTAACATGGAAATATGGATGTACCACGTTGAACAACAAATTAAGTGATTATCGCGATACAAAAACCATTAAAAACACAACATAACCGCTTTATGAGAATCACTTTTCTGCCTGTCCGTCGGTATAGATGGCTGTAGCATTTATTGTTGGATTAACACAATTAACTGGATATTTTGTTAGAAATTAAATACAATAAAGATTTAAAACTGACTGGGTCGGCACCGCCGTCTAACTTACATATTAATATTTCATTTTATGTATAAAAAATTGTCAGCTGTCACCTTTGCAATTTAGTACTTTTAATCTTTTTGTCACAAGAAATCTTGTCATGTAATCCACCTTTTTACTACGAGCTTCTATTTCGAGCATTAAATACTTCTCCAATGCAATGTGCATGTTAGATTTTGCAACCTAAAGTTGTTTGTTTTTCAAGAAACATAAACCTAACCGTTCATGTAGCATGTTTAATTGGCGTTTCTTGATTACGTGACCAGAACTGCAACTGGTGCAAACAAACTTGAGCTATGCAGGTTTCTCTTGCAAGGTCAAAGATTAATTGCAGCCCATTTTCATTCCCTTCATAATTAATGCGTTGGTCATGTCAGTAAAGCTTAGATTGTTACATGATGACAACTTTGGGAAGGTTCCAAACTGTCTAATTAAAACTGCAAATCTCCAGTCTCCAGATTTTTTACTCGTAAAGAAGGTTATTTTTATTATCTTGTTAATATCATGATATCGTTATCAGTCAACATTTGAGTTTTTTTTACATTTATAAACCACCACCTAATTACTCTGGGAGCATGCCTTGTCTCCACGAGTCCATGAAATTTGTTTTGACCTCGGGATGCAACGCCAGCTTCATGTACTGCTGAGTTTGGATGTTGTAAGTGGGCCACTCTGGATAATCCTCACCTGGATCAGGAGTTGGGTTTCTGGAAAAAGAAATTATCACGTTTTAAAAACTGTATTTCTATTTAAATCCAAAAATCGTGTGATATTTACCCGGAAATAACAAAGTTGGTCATCATTCTGCAGTATTTTCTTGAAAATGCGATATCATTGAAGTTTAGAATGAATGGGAAGTCAAACATGTAAATGAGATCATCAGCGTGCATGGTTCCTGAAAAATTAAAAATACGTAAAAATAAATTCTAAATCAAGAAGAATTTTTCAATTGCTTTTATGAGACATTTATGCATACCAGGTCGAATTGGAGGCTTCTCTCCACCAAGAATAGGCTCGATGATGGCAAAAGCTAAATGAAACAAGCTGTTTAACCTATTGTAATGCTCGAAACTGTATAAATATACGGCTGGAAGTCTTCTGGACAAAATATCAGCCGTTCTGAGAACAGGTGCTTTCATAAAAACAGCACTCAGCAGCTGCATAATTCAAAAATACATTAAAAAGTGACAAAAGAAAATTTTCAAACATTTTCAAACCAAACTTACATCCATAAGGTAGTACTGCATCTCAGTAAAATTTGATCTGTTAACATCCGGTGGAAAAAATCCCAAAGCCATGGCTTGAGACACGGAACCGCCATTCATCCTTTCATTAACACCATAAGTGGCCAAAACATCTCCCAACAGGTAATCCCTCAAATAATCAGTGTCATTGACAAGACCTTCAGGTCCCAATTTGAGAAAATAGGCTGCAATCAACGGGAGCGTGCCTTCGTGTTGAACAGTGCCCAAAAGCACGGTGACATTTGGCAGCGTTCCATTTTGCATCAGCTCAAGCGGGTCAGCAGGCAAAAAGGCACCGGGTACATCTCCCTCAATACAGGGCATTGAGCCGGGTAAGATCATTTTGAAGTTCATGAATTCTTCCAGCTATTGAATTTTACATTAATTAAATAACCAGCTATATTAAGCTAATTTAATAGTTGTTATAATTTAAAACATACAATAACTGCAAGCCCAGCTTGGGCCATGGGCATCCAATCCATGTCCTGCAGACAACTCGTGATCTGGGCTCCAGTATCTACCTCCGTGCAATTCAGCATGGTAGCCACTCTTCTTGCTGATTCCAGAGGATTCCTATCAATCGCCCATTCCTGAAGTGGAGTGCCGCTCATCGCAATTATTCTGTTGTAGAGCCCATGAGCCAGTGGAGAGATAAGCATGTAGAGTGCTGAGGCACTACCAGCAGACTCGCCTAGAGATTAAATCATGAAAATGAATGAATTTTCCACATGAACATGAACAGAACATGAATTACATGACATGCGAAAAGTCTACATGACATGACATTTACTTTCTAGACTTACCCATGACGGTGACTTGATCTGGGTCTCCTCCAAAGTAGCCAATATTTTCCTGCACCCATCGCAGCCCTTGAACCAAAAAAAAAGAAAAAAAAGTTAATTGGACGGTTTTCGGCTTTCAAATACAATCGGGATAATACAAGTCTGACCCTTAACTATGAGCCATTAGACAAACCTTGAACCATATCCTTCATGGCATTGTTGGCGCTTACGGAATCATCCCCAGTGCAGAGGAAACCCAAAGGTCCCAGACGATATTGGACTGTGACAAGGACAACCTCTTCTGATAAGAGTTTGCGACCGGGGTAATATGAGGTTTGGCCTGTGGCGTAGCCACCACCGTGAATAAAAAATATCACAGGTATAAGTCCTGATGAGTTATCATACTAAATTTCAATCAATCAAAAATAATTAATATGTTATCTCAAATAAATGCAGACATGTTATGCAATATTGAGATTTATGTAAAATTACTCTGCGTGTGTAAATGCTCTGTAAATTTAAATACGAAAAAAATTCTTCTGTTAGGGTTTAATAGTCAAAGTATGATATAAAATTGCAAGTTTTAAGTGTTAAGTTATTTTTAAGCTTAAAATTTTGAAATTGTCAAGTTGGTAAGATATTGAGGACATGCGTGGGGATGGTTGGTGGCGTTAAGAGTGAAACCAGCTCCACCCCAGCCTTCGTGTGGTTGAGGAGCCTAAATCATTATATAAATTTTGCTAAAGATCGTTTTTTAAGAAAATTATGTTTGATTGTCTCAATTTCCAACCTTAAACCTCAAATCTCCAACGGGGGCTTTTGCGTAAGGGACTCCGAGGTACTCGTACATGACATGATTACCAATTGTATAGGCAGTCTTACCTAGTCAAGACAAATGAGAGCTTTTTGTTATGTTTTAAGTTCGGGAATTGTCGCGATACTCCCGTTAATGACCCGATAACAAGGTAACATAATTTGAATTGCAATTTCTAATAATAGTAACCTGTTAGGCATATTATAAATATTTTAATTAGTACATTATACGGGATCTTATTTCCCGCACGGGTACCCCGATCGAGATGTTACTCAGACGAACACTCGGGTCCCGACGGGAAAACCCGATCTGGTCTCACCTCTCAAAGTTCCATTTGGCAAGGTCACGTACGTCCTACGTAAAAAACGTACTACATAGAACAAACAAGTTTACAAGAAACTAAAAATTCCAAAAATTACTAACCAGCTTGGTTTTGGCCGGATCCAATTCACCTCTCATTTCCGCAAGCCATTCCTTCACAATTGGAGTTTCCGCCATGGGAATATCTGCCTGAGATACTGAGGCGAGACAACCCAAAAGGGCTAAACTCACCAAAAGCTGCTTCTGGAACATTTTCAGGCTGTAACTTGGAAGCAACCCCGAGAACAGGTGGCAGAGAAATGATGAAAGTCTCTGATGTGATGCGGCTTATAATGTCAACGATTCATCCTGATTATACGCCAAATACTGTGAAATCCGAATACGATTCAATATCAATGAAATTACATTATATAATATGTTTTAATAGGGAATGTTTTCCAGCCCAGTTTATCTTGATTGATTGATTGATTTTTCGTGTTCAGGTGCATTGAATTACTGGTTGTGTCATTGGAAAACCTTTGCAAATTCTACGTTGCGAGTTAACTTCGTATTATAAATGTTGTGTAATCTGTCAATGGCAATGTCAATGATTAACTCTTATGGATCATTATGGATTTTCCAGGGTCAAGCTTTATTCTGCATACTACAGCCATACAAATTGATAATTATGTTTTAGGGAAATACTATAAATTTGGAAAATCCAACACTGGCGTTTCCTCTTTGACCTCTGCTCTTTCAAAATTAGTAGCAAAATTATTATGGTTTTATAAAAGATTTGAAATTTTTTAAAATTATTATAATTAGTCATTCTTCTTATTTACTGCATTCAACAACCTGTAATTGTTGATTATCTTTTGATCCTTAAGTAACGGAAACGAGCGAGCTCATAAAATCAGTCACAATTTCTGCAAGACTGATTGCTGTCAGTTTTTGGATATCCTGAACAACTATTCCAGAAGATACGACGATTCTTTTAAGTAAGTCGTAAATTGTTTTTATACATGAGAAACATGATATGATAAGTGTAAGTTGATAAGGTATTCCAACACGGACAGTCACTTCATATCTAGTTCGTTGAATTGCATATCATACTATGCAGGCATTTAGGCAATGGGAAATTATGTGGGTTGATAAAACATTTACAACGACATTTGTGAGATTTCTAACCAGATACGTGAAGTGCATAAGACAATAGGAGTACAAGAGAAAAATAAAAGGTGGTCTGGATGACCTTGACGTTACAAAATTACGTATGAATTCTTTTTCATCTTTATGTGACGGAAAAGAATATAATAAACTGCAATTACAAATTTTTACTTGTTTCATTTTTTTTATACTTTTTGGGATAAACGCAAATTAATTGCAACTCTAAATTGTTTTTGAATAAAACAATGAAGCAGATTGTAGGTGATTCGTATTATTTTTGACGCTGTTAAATGAAAAAGAACTATGGCTTGTAGTCCTCAAGTCAAGATTATTGAAAATATGCTGCATTCATATTAATTCTGAATTTGGGGCAAAGTAATACTCGCAACAAATCTTGTATACATCCTGTTACTCTCGAAGCACATAACATTCCCATTTCCCCATATGAGCATTATCATGAAAATTTGTGTATTAAATGTCATATTTAATGTAAAAAAAAGTATTTTGAAGTAGAATGAAATGGTTTGTAGTTAAATTTATATCACAAGTTTTAAAACATGGTTGGTATCCTGAAGAGTCTGAATAGTTAGCATGTTTTTACAGACTGCTAACCAAAAGCGTCACGAGAAAGTCCAAATATTTTCCAAAAAACTCCCCCAGAGTCTTCCTTTTTATTGTGTAGAAGGGATAAGATAAATTCAAATTAAGAATAGGACAGCTCACCACAGATTTTCTGAATAAGGAGCTCCTCCATGTAAGATGGATGCCCTTTCTTACAAACAGCTCAGACAAATCCTCAATATCTCCCAACTTGCTACATTCCAAGATAAGAAACAGTAAAACCGCAACCATTCCTCCAACAATTAAGCCCACAGTAAAAACTCCCCCAGCTAAAACCACTTTGGGGATAGTGATCAAAAGGAAAGTCAGTCCGACTAAAATAACCAAGAATCCCACTTGATGCAAAGAGATGAAAACTGAGCCAACAATTTCGTTTATGAGAACGTTAAGTATTTGCTGCGTCCTAAACATTCTGAGGACCTCCTCCTCATCCATTACCCCAAATGATTTAGTTTCAATCTGATACTTCCAAATGGGCCCTACGTTTTCTATTCTTGATTCCAACCAGACACTTTGAGGAATGAGAGAAGAAACACATGCAATTGTTGACGACAAATAAATTATCATAGAAATAGTGAAATGGAACACAGCGCCAGCTCCATTTTCCGCCGCCCAGATGAATAGAAATATTACTGGAATGTGGCTCAGCTGCGCCTTGACATTGACTTCTAACCAATCCTTGAAAAGATTATGAACTGGCTCGTGCTTATTACAAAAGAAGCCTCCGTAACAAATTGGCAGTAAAATTGACAATGAAGTCAGAAGAAATGTGAGACATTCCGCTTCCTTTATGATTTTAAGGTGGTCTCTACACAGCTTCAGGTGTCTTTGCTTCATCATTTCCTCTATGTTACGGGAGTAGCGAAGCAATTGATTTATGAGATACATCATGTTATCTGCGCAGGCAAGTTGACGATGAGCTATTACTGCGATGAGCCCAATAGCACAGGAAAGCATCCAACCCGTGATATTTGTACCAAATTCTGATGGAGATAAACGATATTTGTTCCCAAAACCATCATTCCCAAAAAGCTTGGTGTAGGAATAAATGGCTAAAATGACGGGGTACAGCGTCCCAACCCAAGTTACCAAACAAGCGTTCCATTGGTAGAATATGTGGGGATGAACGAATTCACCAGAAACAGTATCCCATTCATCTTGGAGTGTAAGGCAAAAATACTTCTGAAAGGAAGTTCTACACCTTATCATTGACTTTATAAATGGGGTGATGATCATTTTGAGCAGTTTGGAAAGCTAGAATTGCTTTTGGACTTACCGGATAGTTTTATTTTAGCTCTTTAATTTTTACAAGATACAGTCGCTATACGGTTGTTGAATATGAATGATAACTTTCTAAAGATAATTTGCAGTTATGTAGTTTGTTTTTGCGTTTTATTTTGTCCACTTTTTCAAAATTAAAAAAAGTGTTTTTTGTTTTCTAGTCAAGATTAAACAAGGTTTTTATTGCGTTGTATAACTCAAGTGATGCTCATAGAATGTAAAACCTGCCCATTTAGAGGAAAATTGATTACTTAAAATTTAAATCGACTGACTTTTCGATTTGATTTATAAATTGAAACTGCAAATAATAATCTACAGGAAAATTGCAACGAGAGTGGATGTCATAATTGTTTTGTTATGTGGTAGTAAAATGTGAGCTGTTTGTAATTGCAGCTGTAACAAAAAGTTGGAATTTAGTTGATAAAAAGTGGAGTAAGTTTAAATCATAGCCATAATGAACGACCTTTCAAGTTTGAAAAAATCTGAATTGCCATATTAATAAAGGCTGGTAAACAGTAGATAAAATCAAACAATATCGCGCATCCTCCTTAGCTATCACTTATCATCACTGATCATCCTTAATTATTGCTTATCATCTTTAATTATCGCGCTTATCCCCCTTAATTGTCACTTATCCACCTTCACTATCACCTAATCTCATGCTGTAAGGTGAAAGCAAAGTAAAGTATTTTAAATAATTGAGTCATGAAGCCCCGTATAAAATCTGTGAAAGCATAAAAGGTATGAATCGATGTGTTTCTTTGTATTTCGATTCATAAATACAAATTCTCACGTGAACTACTTCACGATTTTAACAATTTTCGAGCTAAATAACGAAATACTTTCAACCCAGCGCATTCACTTCAATTGAAGAACTAGTTTACCATGATTCTTCATAGACAAGGTTTTTTATGCATGGGAAAGAAAGGGTAGCGTTGAGCCCTGTCCAATCTCCTTGCACGAGTTGAGCTCAATGTGGCAGTGGGTTCAGCAGATTTTGTCAGAGCCAGCAACTTTCAGAGCCACAACTGCACTGCTCGTTAAGATGGGCGGTTGCTTGTCTTTATATTTTAGTAGTGGTCTCACGTTAGGTTAGTTATCAGGAATGAAATGCATCACTTATCAACATTCCTTTTTATTATAAATTACAGAAAATCTCCCAATTTCGTAACTCCAAGTTGCCTCTGTGCATACAACGTAAGATGCAATGGGTAGGGACAGGGACGGAATCAAAAGGTTAGGAAAAGGAATCAAAAGGCGACCCCCACTGATTTATGTTTGGATGGATGAAATTGATATAAATTAATGCAGTTTTTAATAAATTCTCTTTAATTGATGTTCACTTTATATTCCTTCTAATTATCTTAAACAGTATTTTGGAACAACGGCAAAATTCCATTAATTAATAATAAATATGAATCACATTAGCACAAAAACCTTAACTGTCTAGTTGCACAGAGATCGATACACTTTCACTTATAACGGAGGTGCTATTTGGCACTGTTTCTTGATTTTCTGAACTATTGTTGCCAAGAAGGTTCACATCCATACATTCTGCCTCAGAAGGAAGTTCCGTTGATGACTGAGTTGTCTTTGGTTTCTTTTTCCTTGGCTTTTTCTTCTTGTGCGTTGAGGGAAAGAAGCGACCTTCATGGGAGAGTCTCATGTGGATGTACAAGTAGTTCCGCACTAGAAAAAACAGAGAAAGTTGCATTCATTCATAATCTTTAAAATAAAATGTAATTAAATTAACTAAGCCACTTTTCCTTACCAGCAAACGAATTCCCACAAAGTTCACACTGAAATGGTTTGGAATTCGCATTTTTATGGATATTCATATGCACATTTAGTTTTGATCCGTCAGAAAATCCCTTCCCACACTCCTTGCACTGATACGGCCGTTCTGACTGCGGAAGATGTACTCCCTTATGATTCTTAAACCGTTCTGGGTTCACAGTTTGGAAGGGACATCCTTCCACATCGCATTTGAGCACCGGGAACTTATCCGGAGGCAAGATTCCGTGCTGTCTGAAACGATGCTGATGGAATCTAAACTCAGATTCCCTGCCTCTCTTCCTGCTGCTGTTGTTGCAGGTCCATCCACAAACATCGCATATTTGAACAGGAACTGGATCTTGTTGATGAGTTTTGACATGAGCGTGAAACTCTTCTGGATGTTTGAAGCTAGAAGAACACATAGAGCACTGGAATAAGTTGTCTTCATCCACCTTGTGTTCCTCGAGAAGATGCGAAGATAAAGCAATGAAACCAGAAAAACATTGTCCACAATATCGACACACGTCAAATTGTGGAATGCTGGGAAGATTAGAATGCTCCTTTAAGACGTGTTGTTTGCGAGCATTTGAGTCCAAAATCTCCACTCCTTCGATGGTCATGATGGGAAACCGCTCGTTGCAGTAGAAACAGCTCAGCTCAAAATCTGTAGGATGAGCCAGTACCCGGTGAAATTGCCAGTTGAGCATTGAACAGAACGATTTGGGCAGCTGGCGCATAAATAAACCGTCTTGGATATTACACCCTTTCTATGAAGCTTCGCCTCGTGAAGTTCTCGTTCGTCATCGCTGGAGAATTTGTTATCACAAAATCGGCACTCCCAAGCCTCCCAAACGTCCCCAAGTTTCAGGGAAATCAGAGTCGTTCTTGGAGTTGTGGGAGAATCAGTGTGGCTCTCGTTCCAGTGAGTATTTATGGCGTCATCGGATGAAGGAAGGTAAATCTGACATTCTGTGCACTTGTTTGGCCGCTCTGTTAAAAATTAATATGATTTTTGAAATCATGAAATGATGTAATTTGTTGTCAATTGTTTTGGATAGGAAATGATTACTTACGCTGATGAAAGGCAATGTGTTGGAAGAAAGCGAAAACGCTCATTGGAGCAAGTTTTTGTGGACACATTGGGCAGGAATATTCGGTCCTACTTTCATCTCCAGTTGCTTCAAGCTTTCTATTCTGGCAAGGCTTCAATATCTTTTCAGTTTCACGAGCAACAATGGGGTTTTTGGAAGCAGGATATTGAATGTTTGACGCTACATTCGTCTTTCTGAGTAGGTTTAGGGCTACTTTTGCGGATGATTTGATGGGTGGAACAGTGAATTCAGCATGTTTCTTGGCTATTCCGTGTCGAACAAGCTTGTGTTGATGCATCCCCTCGTAATCACAGTTTTCAGCTTCAAACGGACAGAAATCACAGGTAAGCAATGAGGTTTGTTGATGCGCTGTTGACAAATGCGTGTTGAGTAGAGTTGACGGGACAAAGTCATCGTCGCAAATGTGACGGATCGCGGAGGAACCAAAGCCATGACATTTGCGTTTGTGAGTGATGAAATTAGGAAAGTAGTCAACTATCCCGGTTAAAATGAGACCACAATATTTACAAGCCTTCAGTTTACACGAGGAGAGAAGAGAAGTATGATGAATATCCATGTGCTTGTAAAGAGCCGGCTCGTCCAGGAACTCTATAATATTAAACAAACATCTGTCAGATTATTCTTTTTCGTTTGCTGAAACAGTGATAGTTTTACCTTTCCCATCAGAAGTGACGTTTTTGAAGCTCATACTGCAGACAGGGCATTTGAAGCTCTTCGGATGAAGTTTAGCTCGCTCCACCTCAACCTTTTCAAAGTGAGACTGGTCCACAGGCACATTTTTATGCCACTCTGAGCAATGCTGAAACTGCTTCGCCGTGTCTTTAGAAAAATACTGTTTGCAGAGAAAGCACCGAAAAGGTCGCTCAAAATGGAAGGCAAGATGGCTCTGGAACTGCTCATGATTCATTTTTTGAAGGAGACTTGGGCAGGCTGAGCAACCGTACATTTTAGCCTCGGGTTTACGTTCCACAGTTTTCCCCGGACAGGTGTGAAGTTGACGAGCAAACGCAGTTGTGAAATTCCGTTTACATTTGTTACAGGGGAACGCAGTCATGTCATGAGAAAGTTTGAGTGGGTGTTCAAAATGTGAGAGTCAAGCTCCTCGTGCCAGGATGCGAAGTCGCAAAACATTTTATCACAGAAGGGACAAGGCGTTACGAGAGGTATTTCCATGGATGAATGCACCGACGCTATGTGATTCTTTAGGCTAGCTTCATCCACTCCGTTTCCGGCTTTAAGTTGTTGGGGACAGACTGGACAGCTGAATTTCAAGATTTCTGCGTGTTCCTTGGCTCGGTGGAAGATCAGTTCGATCAGACTCATAAACTTTTCTTCACAAGTGACACAATCAAACTTCTTGTCTGGAAGCCCTGAATGTAAAAAAAATTATTATTAGGTTAGTTAAAGAGTACCTTATATCAAACAGGATAATTATGAGGAAAATGTAAGCTTACAGTTATGTTCAGTCTTCATGTGAAAATCTCGTTCAGAGGGTGCATAAAAAGTTTGCCAGCATCGATAACACTGGAGTGGTTCATCAACAGGCTGGAACTTGACTTGGTGAAATCGGCTTTCTGCATCAGTCAACTGGATCTCACTATGAAAGCGTTTCCAGTGGTTTTCCAGTTTCGTTGAGTCTGACGGAAGGTAAACGCGACATTGGCTGCACTGCATTGGATAATCTAAAACAAAATGACACGTATGGATTATATTATTTTAACAAAAAAAGCTCTGAATTGAACAGCTTTCTACCAAAATGAAAAATGATGTGACCAGCGTAGCTGAAAACGTTCGGAAAAGGGCTGAGATTCGGACAATGAGGACAACTGTAGCTCACTTCTTTTTCTTTAACAATTTTCCTCTACTGGTCGAGCTGAACACAAGTTACAGGTTGAACTGCCTCAACATCTTCTTGACTCAGGATCCTCTGGAGAATACTGATTGGGGTTGTGAGATTCCTCTGAGATGCAGCAATCTTGTTCTGTCATTGCAATTAGTTTGGGTTTTCTGGTCAACTGCCGCTTTCGAACTTGTATCGCTTCCAGATAAGCCTCATATTTCGCTTTGGCTTGGATATCACCTTGCTTGAACAAGGATGGACTGGAAATGTACGACCCTTGACAAAATAGTAGGAAAAAGTAGAAATAATTATTGCTCATAATTTCTTAACAACAAAAGCTATTAATAAACATCAACACTTACTTTTAGCGACGTGTTTCCTTATCTCATCCGTCAAGTAAGAATGATGCCCTTTACATTTCAATCTATTGGGACACTCTGAAGCTTCATTGCTCTCATTGCCATTCCCAGTCTCAGTGATCCGATCGACAACCAACTGCTTGCATTTCTCCAGCTGCTTCATCAACTCCACAATCTTATCATTCAAATCCAAAGCGTTATCAATGAGGGCTGGCAGCGTTCACAAATAGCTACCAATTCGAGGGACTTTTACACGATTTCAGATATTTTTCCAGTTGTTCACTCGGCAACTTCCTCAAGATGAACACGGCATTGAGATTCTTTTGCAGCTCCTCTCCCGATTTTTCGTTCTCCTCCACCTTATCATAGCAAATGAGGCAGTGAATCTCGTCCTCAGCTGAGCGCTCCAATAACAACCTCTTGCATTTTGGTTGGAGATTAATAAACTTGTCGTAATTCTGCAACATCTCCTTCCGCCGAGGTGGATCCTACCCTGCATCTACGAGGCGTCGTCGCAACTGGCTCAGAATTAGACCTCTGTTCTCAACGTTTTTTCTTCTCCTTACTTGGCGGCCGCTATTCCTTTTCTTAACGCATTGTTTTTTTGGTGATGATGGACCGGTAGTTTTTGGTCTCGGCCTTTTCTGGGTTTCTCTCCTTATTGCATTTCACGTGACGGTGGTGGTTGGATTATTCTCAGTTGTTGTTCTTCCTCCTCCATCGTGCCAACCCATTGATTTCGCCTCTGAACTTCTCCTGGATAAAACAATTCTTTAAATACTGGCCTGGATTCTGTAACAGCTCACCCTCTCATGCATTCATATCCTTCGCCCTCCTGTTCCCACTGAGCACCTCTCCTTGATATCTGTTCTGGCACCTCTTCTCTTGTATGTATGATTTGACTCCCATTGTTATTCCATGTAGAGACACTTCTTCTCTGCCTTACGGCGTCGCAATTACTAATCTTCTTCAATCATTCTTTTGTTTTCAGTCTTCGTTTTGCTGCTCACTCACTCGCTTCTCTTCATTTACAAGCAACTAGGTAATTCTGAGTGGTAAGTGCTGACAATAACTAACAAGATTAAAACTGTCGCGGCTTATAAAACGTCGGGGCAGACGAGATGCACAGGCTAAATGGCTACATAAACATATCAACAGTTCTCTTTGTTGCTTGGGTTCAGAAAGAAAATGCATAGTCTGAAGTTTTACATTGCCCAATTATCATAAAAGTCTCAAGTTGTGTTTTAAGGCCGATTGATTTGATCATGGTTTCTAATCAAATTAGCTACTATTTCATTAATTTTACTTGACTCCGCGTCCTTCACGGATTCTACATGGCTGAGTGACGCAGCAAATAAACAAGCTTGTTTCCTCTTCAGTTTCTTTATCTTTTCAATTGCACATCGCAGAGCACACTAAGCAGAAGATAAGCCTACACATCTTTGTTAACACACCGTCCTGTTGTCTCGTAGACATCTCAAGAACTAAACAAATCACTACACGCATCAACTCGCATTCAATGAAACTTGCATCCTGGTTCAACTCCCGCTCGCTTTCACACTGTAGAATTTGAGGGCGACTCCTGCTATTTCTTCTAAATCTTCTATCACTCATACGCTCCACCGGTTATGGCAGCTGCTTGTACAATACACATCTGCATAAAACTTTTGTTAGTTTAAACTCTACTTTCTCTTAAAAATGATCTAGCGGATGCTTGCAGAACAGACTCAAACCATGCGTAAACACAAGCTTTGTTATTTCAAATTATCCGCAAACCTGTTGCACGGCCACTATTACAAAAAGCGACTTCCTAAACTTACAATTATTCAATCAGCGCAAAAACTCGTAAAGAATCTACTGCGTCTCCACACACATGTAACCGTGTCCCGCGGTTCACATTGCGACGCTTCGAGCTTTTTAGATTCTTTTCTCCCTCCGTCAGGCGCGGTTGGTAATTCGGATCCCACCCGGAATGGTACCTTAACTCTTCCCCGCTCTTCTTCTTACTAAATACCATCTCTCCTTGTTTCATCACATACATCCTATTTGACACTATAAGTAGGAATCTTGTTTACGCATTTCTATTTATAATTTACCATATCTCTCCAAACATTCCTAAACAAACAGATTGATAAATCCCGTTCTGTATTTTTCAATAAGCTCCGTCACAGATTATAGAACACTATTACAAGCTTTTAGAGTAATTGCTGCACTTGATTTAGATACACTAAATAATGTCAAATGTTGTGTCTTAAAATATAATTACAAAGTAAAAAAATTCAAACTTGATGAGATTAAAATAAATCCGACCATTAGCTTTAAATTTAACACAATGTTTCTGTATGATGGAATATGCACCCTTTTAAGTCGACTTAGACAGTGCAATGTATAGGGAGTTCATTAGAACGCAGTGCCGCTTGAGGGCTTCCAGCTTATCTGGATCTACGGGTGATTTTTCAAACAACTGAGAAAACAGGTTGACGAGGTTATTGTCACACATTGAGTTTTCATTTTCTTTTAGGGTTAGCTTGATTCCACCTTCAGAACTATTAATCACTACCTTAGGTAACAACGGCTCTTCTTCTAAAAACGACTTAACTGGTTCAGAAAGAACCCTCTCTTCTGGATGCGTTTTGATGACTGCATTTCTGTCTCGGCAGCTATCCCTTCGCAATTTGCGTACTCGGCTGAAATATAAATGAAATGATGACTATTTTCTAAAAATTCCTCATTAACTCATGTTTTTTCTAAAAATAACTTTAAAAACGTATTGCACACAATTATTTACATACCTCCGGCAGTAGCACAGGAAGGGAAACTGGAAAAGGTGGAGATCTACTTCCATCTCCATGCGTTTCTGTCACGTTCTCTTGAAAGACTTCATTCGTATGTGAATTTCCCGAGCATGCCTTTTGTGTGAAGGCGTTTTTTATGATTTCACAAATAATGATGCTTTTTGGTAACCTTAAAACTTTAAAACTTACGACGTCTTGAATTTAGAGGGGCTGTAATTGAAGGAGCAAACTATCTTCCTTCAAACGCTGTAGAAGTTGAACGGCCGCCCATTTGATGTCCTGATTCGAGTGCAGTGATTAGATGTTTATAGGAGTTTATGATTGGTTACGATGATTCTGTATAATTTTAACGTTTTTTCTCTTTGATTGTGTATTGACTCCTAAAACAAACCAAAAGATTTTTAAAAACTCTAACGAGTAAAGTACGTAGTCGATGAAACACGGAATTGAACCACTTGTGTTGCAAATTGTAGACATTTATGAAATAACTAGTATTCCCAAATATTGGCCTGAATGGGCATTTTTGTTTCCGTGGCTTGCGGATCAAAGGTTTTGAAAATGACAACTTTCAAAAACAGATAAGGGGGGACCACGTTCACCTTGAATTTTCCCATGTTAATTTGCATAAGGTTTGAGCAGTTTTTGAAAACTTGAATTTTTCGAAAAGTTTGTCAAAAACGGATAAAAACTGATAAATATGTTTTGTTTCAAGCTCTAAAATGATGGAGAGTAAGTTTTCATCGGTATTTGACTACAATTTTGAAAACTTGAAATTTCATTCAATAAGCCAATGCATGGCAGAGGTGGCATTTGGAAAATTCCGCTGCCACGGAAACAAAAAATGCCATTCACGCGCTAATATTTTGGGGATATTAGTTATTCATAAGTGTCTACAAATGCAAACACATGTGGTTCATTGCGTGTTTCATATACTACGACGTCTTTGCTCGTAAGTTCAAAAACGCATTCCTTGAGTAGAGTAGAGTGTAGAATTATTTTAAGGCAGTTAATTGTGTAATATGTCATCGAAATTGCAAAGTGTTAAGCCATGAGCATGGCATTGGGTTTTTGTTTACAAGAAAACCACAAGTCAACTGATAGACGTGGCTGAATTTAAATGGCACAATAGTAGGAGCCCCATAAAACAATTTAGCCACCCAATCAAAAAAAATAGACTTTCCCAATACGATAGTTGGTCACTTTTTAAATAAAAAACGTAACGTTTTATTTAGTTTTCCCATACAATAGTATAATTTTACACTGGTCTAAATCGCTTGAAATGGAAACACTTTCTCCTAATAATTAAATTTGATTGTAAAATGAAATTACTTTACTGAATTATCAATGTCATTTTGACCTTGAAAACACGAGTCAATCTTCTTCCACAATTACCAAGGTGTTTCGCCTCATAATGGATGAACTAAAATAACGAGTTCAGTGGAATTATTAGGAGAATACCCTAATAATGAGTTTTCTATTGTATTTACAAGACACATTTCTCGACCAATAATACTAGAATACCATGGATATTTAACGTACAGGATTGCCCATAGAAATCGAAACCCAGATTCTAGCGGCAACGAAGTCAAATTCAAATCTTGAAATTTCGTCATAAGAAAAGCATTACAAAAACTATCCACCACCGACAATTTCTCAAACGTTATTGGGAGTTCATTTCTCCGGATAAAATTTTGATTTTTCTTTCTTTTGATTCTTGATGAATCAATCCAACCCGTGCGGAATTATTTTTCCCAAATAACTCTTTTTGACAGAAATGCGTCACAGAGTAGGGCTTATCTTTTAGGTGGGTTATCGACGAACTAGCAGGCATCGGATAATTAGATACCTGTAAAATTTTTGGTATGAGATAAAACATCAAATATTTTTTGGGTTTACAAGAGAATACGAAGTTTGTATATGTAGCTCTCAAAGACTTCGGACCAAAGATACAAGTAGAGTGTTTTTTTTTCATATTCATCGATGATTATATCTGAGGATATGAGGGGTATATTTTTTTTGACTTCTCGAGCTTTTATAATAATAGGTTTTCGGGGTCTTTGATAGAGCTATATAAATGAATAATTATTCAATGTTACCATGAAATTAAATTTAAAAATGGCATTTAAAATTTTGGTTAATGGCCGACCATCTCGAACCTTAAGCCCTTAACACATTAACTTCATGGAATCAGGAGTTATGAGCTACCTATGGCTTTTCTAGAAACTGATTACTGGTTTGAACAACGGGGAATTTATTAATATTTATGCACACTACTGTTTAGAAAACGATTTTTATGTATTAAAATGAACAAGTTCCTACAAATATTTACACCAGAAAATTGCATTTGGTTATGAAATTATTGACAAACATCGTACTAATCACCATCAACCACTGCCTAATCAATATCCAAAACGGTCTTGCGTGCCATTTTACAACTTTGTATAACGCATAATGGTGATAAAAGGTTTTGACGTGCTTGTCCGTACGTTCAGCTGGCAGGGTTATACCCGATAATATAAATTTATAAGTTCCTTGTTTAATTCAGTTTGACTTTTGTTTCTCTCAAGTTTTACGTAACCTAACGATACGGGTGGAACAAACGGAATAATCATTTGAGTAAATGGGCACAATGAATACTATGCTTGATGTACTGCTTAAAATGCAAGAGCTTCTTTAAGTGACCGGTTCATTTCCACGCTGTCATATCATGAGGATACCAAAAGACGTCATTAGCATTTTATGTTGAGATGAACTTGTGCAATTGATTTTAACACTGTTGTAAATGAAAAGTATTTTACACACAAATCTGTATCAAGAAACTGATACAATGTACAGATCACTTACGTAAAAAATCAAGTGTAAGATCAAGTAGATACATAACATATCAGCATATAGCAGTTCATTTAAATAGACTCCTGTTTTTGTGTTATTTCTCTTTTTTTCCTATGGGAAATTTTAAAAAGTGACAAATCTCGTATTGGGAAAGTCTATTATTTTTGATTGGGTGGCTAAATTGTTTTATGGGCCACTTAAATGCATGCCAATTTAAATTAATGTTACTTTATTTAAACAATTTTTACTGGGCTAAATCCATCTGTCGTCTCATTCGTGAGCATACCTTACTGGCTAGCCGTGATATAGTTTTCGGATATATGCATACATGCAATGACGGCTGTTTTCTGAATAGATATGAAGGTACTGCATCTCGCTCAAACAAGTCATAATGACTCATGGCATTTCCACATCCTTACAAATTACGCTTTTTTGTTTGCTCTTTCGGTTTTTTTCAGCTTTTTGTCACAAAACGGAAAGTCACGAAAAAATATATTCTAGCGTATCAGACCGAGAATCAAAGTAAAAATTTCGTTATTAAATTAGCTGAACTGGAGATGAAGATTCGCCTCATTGAAACAGAACGTAGTTCATACTGGAATCAACTTCTATGTTATGTGCGAAAACTGCAGTCATTCAAAATTTCCTTCTTAACATTAATTCACCATCGATCCCCATATACGGTCTAGGTAAAAGGTAGTCAAAATTCTGTTGCATGATACGCTGCTACTGCAATATGACACGTTGTATTTCCTTTTTCGTCATCTTTAGACTTTCAATTTTTATTTAGTAGAAATGGGTGTAGAGGCCAGCTCGACACAATAATATGTGGGGACAATACATGCCACTCTGTCTTACTGTGAACTTGCCAACTTAATTAATTTGATAAGAATCGTCCAGCATTGATTATAGATTGACCAAAAATTCTACAATAATGAGGACCAGCTTTGGCTACATGAATTACTATGTTTTGATTCGTTTCTTAGGCAAGAGATGATGAGTCTCTCTTGATTTTCATTACTGGCTCATATTATTTGGGACTTAAAATTTTTTGAACAGAACGAGTTTGGTTGTCATTCTTCAAACGGACGTCATACATCAAACGGGTCATACAATAAGTTTTCCTTCTCGTGTTTTTGTATGACTGGAAGTAAATAAAATTGCAAGAAAGAATTAATTGAAACTGCAACTCCAAAATTAACTTGAATTTTTAAACCGAAGAGATCACCATGTTTCATTGGAACTTAAACTTTTTTACAGGGATAAATTTACA
>LJIJ01002266.1:0-29143 GCA_001718145.1 Orchesella cincta
GCGCACAGAGTTAACCCAGAGTATTATTAGAGAAAAAATCATATAAATATGTCGAGTATTTTTAAAATGGGGAGCAACAATAAAGTTGATGCAAGGACTTCTTGAAAATCCCTTCGTCATATGGGGAGATATCAACTCTTGATACTCGATCGTAGATTATCATCAAGATGTGTCAATATTCATTACACATGGGCTGCTGGTCGTTTCACCCCAATCGGCTTTTCAAAGCTTGTCTGCGGCAAGAATTTAGAAGCATTTTACATAGATAAGATTTTGCGGTCTCTTCGGTGGTAGGGCCGTAATCAGGTCATCCGACTTCACACAACGTGTTATGCTTTGACGGATTAATTATGCGTCTAATCAATTCCAGGCCCACAATTTCGTAGTATTCGTCCAGACTACAAGGGTAATTACTCGGCTTTCTCGCAAAACTTAACCCGTAAGTAAAATATATACAGGATTCAGACGCGTAATTCCCTAGGAATGCGATACGGCTAGACGGCCACCTATTTTCACCAAACCTGCTTTTCTTTAGCTGTCCGTCCTTTCAACTCGAACGACAAAGCTGAGCCTCCTGAATACGCTAAAGCTATCACACAATTGCTTTCTACAAAAAAACATTTTCGTCTGATTTTTCCTTGATCTGAAAACTAGCAAATAAGCTAGGTGCTCTTTCCAACTTATCTACAACACGCCCAACTCAGCCGAGTGAAACCAATGAAAAAATTCAATTTCGATTTAGAAATTTTGAAACCTTTTCTTCTTCTATTTGAATATAACAGATATACATACAGCAAGCAAACGATTCTCGCAGCGAGAAGGCATGCCGAGTATGGAAGATGGGTTTGACTGTGATTTCTTTCCGCATCTCCCCACTATTCCCTAGTTAATAAACGTAAAGGTTCTACAGAGAACACCCGACCTTATACAGTTTAACCAAATCGAATGATTGTATTTGAACGTCACCACTTTAAACAATTCTGGCGATACCAAATACCCAAAAAGGATCAAATTCCGTCGTGCTATTTTGTGGATTTATTGGGCCGACAAAGAACTTAAATAGAACTTAGAAGGTCGATCCAGGCTTGGAAATATATGTCGATTTTTTTTACTCTTGCCGTACCATGTCTCTTTAGTAACTGTACAGAATCCTTTACAATCCGACGCGAGCTCAGAACTTGCCGATATCAATATTCAGTTAGACCACCATCCATTTCAGTTAAAAATTTGTAATTTATATGGAAACATGGTACGCCATGATGTCAAAAAATCGACATATCACACCCATAAGGCTTATATGGAGATGTGCATTCTATTTGTTCTACCCTATGATTGGGGACGACATGTAGTCCGATAGCGGCTTTCGCATTTTGCGGACTGATATTAAACTACTACGCTGTTCCCTGGTAATTTTGGCTATCAACTACTTCCTAATGCAACCTTATTTTATATCTAATGAATGGAAAATTGGGCTAATATTGAAAACCATTCTGACCACTTTCACGTTTATCAATCTCGTCGGTCCCTTGGGCCACTTGTCAATTGTGAACACACAGTTTACTTATATTTTCTGTTACTGCTTCAAAAACTATCTTGACCACTGTCGAAAGCTGCTGGACTCAACTACGAAGTGCTAATTTTAAAGTTCGCAAACATCAGTTGCATCAAGGTTTCGACAAATTAGCTCCTTGTTCAACAACAAATTTCATTCATCAATAGTTTTATTGCCGTTTCAATGCTGGCTTGGGCTTCAATTGGTTGGTTTAACTATTTCACTATACGTTATTATTACAATTGCTTATGAAGAACCTCCTTGCTCCAGATTGGGTTTTTTCTTGCAATGGTGTTTGAATTGTTTTCTGACCTTGTGGTTTATGTCAGGAATGGAGGGAAGTGTGTATTCCAAATCTGGAACTGTTTACGGTAGCGCACACCAAATGGAAAACGGCAAACTGATATCTTGGCCGAAAACTGGTGGTAAGATGCTTGGCAACAGTTAAAAATTGGCCATGGATTCTGCTCAACTTTTTTTTTGACAATCTCACAGGCGGATAACTGTGCTTATTTTTCGATAAACCAAACTATTAGTCTGTTGCTTTTGTTAACTATTTGCGGAGTATAAATACAGCTCTTAATTGTTAGATTTTGTGCATTGCGGGAATACTAAATTGGTGCTGGCACAAAAGATATCATGTTGTAATTAATAAATATTTTATTGATTTAATTGTGTTAAATATATGTTTGTAAAATACAGGGCTATTGAAGTATGAATACATTTAGTTAAGAATAAAGTACTTATAGTTTATTCCCGAAACTCGTCGATTTCTCAGATTTCACCCTGAAGTGTTATACATAAGTGTTTGTAAAAAGTAGATGACAGATTCTCTTTTGCATACCCAGTAAGTTAAATGCATACTAACAAGTTGTAAGACACTTCATGCCACTTTTTCACATTTGAACTTGCATAAATATACGCATGAAACATTGGTTTACGAAATGTAACGTGGTGTAGTAACCTACATTTGACACGCTTGGAAATTTGAGATGAATTTTGAGGAAAATCTCAAAACAAGCGTCGCTATCTAATACTACTTCATATAAACATATTAAATAAAGAGGTGGGATTAAGTAGACACACAAAAATTACATGCCGTGTGTGCCCATAGGCTAACAAATTTTCAAAGGGTGGAGGAGCATTCTGGTAGAGCATTTAATGGAGAATCTGGCATATACTTTTATTTTCCAATAACTGTTTATTTGATACTAGTACACTATGACAAAGATGGCGATTAAAAACGCCAAGATTCCTGGGGGCATAAATTTCGGACTTTCAGAATACTAAAACTTGCTTGAAATTTAAAAAAGGAAAACGGGTAGAAATTTCAAGATACAAGGAAATGTTAAGCATGTTTTTAAGAGATGAGTGGACTGACAAATATAACGAAACACATCAAACCTTTCCCTCAGACAACTCTCAAACCTTGAATGGAACAAGTATTTTTTACACAATACTTTGTCGCAAGATAAATAGAACTGAGGAACGATTTTTGAAATGCAACAAGGCTCATGCATTACTCCACAGCTTTGGGCTACAGTTTTTACATTCATAGTCAAAGATTTTTCAAATCATGCAAATGGCATAGGTGCAGTAAATTGTGCCAATTTCCTTACTTAAGAACAAATCAAAAAAATCTTTTACACCCTTAATGAGGCAGAACCTCAAGATATATAATTGACCAAAAACATACAAAATATTTCTGAAAACAGATGCAGTACAATCGATTTATACTTTAAAAATTCAGGAATCAAGCAGTTTCTGAACTCTTGAATAAATATACGGTGGTCTGGCAACTAAGCGACAAAACCCCCAAATCTGTTTCATGTTACTATCACCACTTAATGCTCTTTCAGGTGTGACATTGCATCCTTTAATAAATGTCTTAGTCTGAAAACTACAAGCGTTTTAAAATTGTGTGCGCACTTAGTCCCACCCCTTTATATGCCGTTATGGAATGTGGAAGGACTGAACTTCTTGGAAGGATTTAATTAGATTCATGAATTTTGTTTAAAGGAAAAAAAATCTTGACCGGTTATTACCTACATATAATTCAACTCATAGGGATGTTCATAACCCAGTTTTCCTTCATTTTGATCGTCATCAGCAGTAACAGGTTAAAAATCAATCAGGAAAGATTATTGCACGGGTGTTGTATTTATATTCTTGACCTATAATTTTTATTTTATCATAATTTTTCAAAATTAAATCCAAAATATCATTGTTTCTCGTCCACCAAAATGCCTGGGTCACCTTGAATGCAACGTGCTACTTCGTTTATTCTATATTTCTGCTTTTCATTAGGTCAGGCAGCATATCATACAAATAAATCAACAAACCAAGCCAGGAATAGAAATATATTGCGTATAAATTTAGAAAGTTTAGGTAATTCATGCGAATACTAAAAAAGTCCAATAAAGTAAACTTGCAATTAGTTTTAAAGGTTTGAAATAATTTTGAGCGACGCAATTGAATTATTTGAACATCAATATGCGTCATATTATTGACAAAAAACGGGTTTTATAAAGAGGTCGCACCACATAATACTTAGGTAGTCCCATGCCACCTTTTGCGTCAACACTTGAATTATTCAAGAATCAAAATTGGAATTTTTCTGTTTATTACAATCAATCATGCTCACAAACTTTTAATGATCGCCTTTCAAGAGTCCTTTAAATGCCTTTAACGGCTTGGCAGGCATTAATTCCTGGTGGTCTCAGCAGCAGCTTGTAGAAACTCGGCTACTTCACTGAGAAAACGTAGTTAATTATGTTGTTCAAACGAGAAATCTTTTGCCTCTTTATTTTTCACGTTTCCCTAACAAATTTATTAATAGGTTTACCCATAGTGTACAACAAAATTGATCGACAGCTAAAATTCAATGAAGTATAAACATTCCATTTTAAGTTTCTCAGTGTAATTACCGTAGTATGTACCATTGTTGTAAGCATCCAAACACTTTTCGCTACCCGAGTTGCAACATGGATGATGGCTTTGAGTGGCTTCTTTTCGGTTTCGTTTTGGATCGTTCTATTCATCAGTTTTACATTTTATAGGAAGCTCCAAGACGTTGTCACAGTGACAAATCGAATGCTTAATTTTTAGAATAACCACCACCATTATTTAAAATCCGTTAAAACGTCCATCGAGAGAAACTTGTACCGAATGCTTGTGACAGCTGACCTGATTGAAGCAACCTGCGGTCCATTTGGTGCCATTTCATTCTTTTTAGTCACCCTATTTCAACCTTGCATCCCTTTAAATTTTGGCTTCCAACTTAATAGCAAATCTTGTTGGGAATTTTTCAACGACAGTTGAAATAATTTTGGCTACAATTTCTGCGGTCGTAATTTGTTTTCTTGCGTCAATAGCGGCAATCGTGAACACACAGTTTGTATCTATTTTCTGCTACTGCTATCAAAACTATTTAAGTTACTGCCAGCAAATTTTGTCAGTTAGAAATTTCGAGCGCAAGTTTTCAGTTTACTGGCAAATTCAACAACAAAACTCCATTCATCAACAGTTGGTTTTAGTTCCAATGATTGCTGTTTGCTCAGGAGGGGTCACCGTTGCGCTGTATCTCCTCTTTGCGTTGCGGAGCCATGGGGAGATCAAGTTCGAAATAGTATTTTATGGAACGATTTTTATTTACTGCTTTCTAGTTATTGTGGTTTTGACACGATTATTGGGAGGAATGTTTGTTAAGTCTCATAGTACGTTAAAGGTCGTAAAGCATGTTGTAAAATTGCAAAGGAATCCGATATCAAGAAGAGTAGTTCGTACCTGGCAACTGCTAAAAATTGGGTTAGGCTCTGTTAACTACTTTGACGGACAAACAGGCGTTACAGTTCTGGATTTTTCTATCAATCAAGCAGTCAATTTGCTTTTGTTGTGAATGAGCTCACGATCAGTGCTTACACAACTTAAACCCAAAATAAATGATTGTTATGCCAAACTAAACCTTGAGTAAATAGAGGCTGGTAAGCCAGTAGGGTAAAATCAAACAATATCCCGATCCTCCTTAGCATCCTCCTCCTCCATCACTTATACTCCTGAATTATCACTGATCTTCCTTAATTATCGCTTATCATCTTTAATTGTCCCTTATCTTCCTTAATTGTCACTTACCATCCTTAATTATCACTTATCCTCCTTAAATGTCACTTATCCTCCTCAATTACCACTTATCCTCCTTAGTTGTCACTTATTCTCCTTAAATGTCACTGATCCTCCTCAATTACCACTTATCCTCCTTAATTGTCACTTATTCTCCTTAATTGTCACTTATTCTCCTTAATTGTCACTTATTCTCCTTAATTGTCACTTATTCTCCTTAACTGTCACTTATTCTCCTTAATTGTCACTTATTCTCTTAATTTCACTTATTAATTGTCACTTATTGTCACTTATTCTCCTTAATTGTCACTTATTCTCCTTAATTGTCACTTATCCTCCTTCACTATCCCAAATTCTACACGACATTGGCATTTGTAATTAGCGCCGGTCTCAATGGGGTATTGTGAGCATTTTGTTCAGTGTATATTATTCCTATGATGAAACTTAATTATGATTAGTTAATTACGATTAAGTGCGCGGATTTAGCTGAAAATCAATAGGGTTCGTCCCCTTGACCTAAACAATCAGTATGCCAACTTTGAAGTTGATTGGATTAGTTTTGTTTGAGTTATCGCACGGACACCCATCCATCCATCCATCCACATGACGAAAATATGCCCATTCTCATATAAAATACAAACATTCTGTTTGATTTTAAATAAATTCAATTATATCGCTTTTCTCAACTTCCTGAAATGTCCGAGTTTTCAACTAGAAGCTGGCAATTGAAGGGGGTATGAAATTGCGTTTTTTACAATGAAGGACAACTTCTACTAAAACATTGGAAGCTTTTATTTGTTTGGTGGTATATAGTAATATATATGTATACATACAATATATTGTATTGTACTGAGATTTTTGATAATTGTTAAACATGGAGGTCACTTACCAATCACATTGTACATTTTTGCATTAAATGCTGTCAGCAGTCAGCACTAGCCGACCACTGGTAAATTCTGCAGTTATCAATTTCCGGATACGTTTAAAGTAAGATGAAGAAAATGTAGCAATTCGTTTTGCAAACTTAAGTTGACGTGTGCTCGGCACAGCTGCTCTGTTTGGTACGTGTAACTTCCAATGGTGCCACTTAAATGGTTTTATCTATAACGGCATCGATTTTCACATAGAATATGTCTAGCTTCATTAACGATTTGAAAGCTTTCCCATCTAGTGTCTGTATAATGTATGAGATGGCAATCCACAAGTCAACTTTACCTGGCCGGGCTAGAAAGACTAAAGTAAGGAAGAATATTATATTCTAAAACTCTTTATAAAATCCACGGGTGTCGTAAAAAATGTATCTGATCGCTTATGCCAAAGTTAAATTGATGGAAGTCAAAATAAACTCTCACATATCTCTGTGTCTGACACATAAATTATTGTGCGGCCAATTATCGACCGTCTAACTTAGCCCAACTTACTTCAGTATCAAGCAGGAACTCAAACCGTCAACTGTGACTTCCAATCTAAACCAAACCTGAAGAAAAATGCTTTTAAGAAGTGATACTTTTCGTCTATTTGTCGTCAACCTCTTACTGGTCAAGACCTTTGCTAGTTTACCCCTGATTTATAACAAAAATCTTGCAAAATTAGTAACTGATGACAGAATTAAAGTTAGGTATAAAAATCTCAACTATTTATTGTTTTTCTACGCAACTGTTATCACAGTTCAAACACTCTCGGCAGAAAACTTGCCATTGTGGAAGATGAGTTTGAGCGGTTTTATGACAGGAGGATTCACTGCTGTGCTATTTATTAATGCGAAAGTATTTCAGAAGATTCCCGACTACATCCAACTTACGAATCGAATCATTTCCTTCGAACGTCTACACTTTCAACATAACGACCTGCAAAACATCTTAAATCCCAAAAAATCAGTGATTTTGACTGATGTTTTGGGAACCACATGTGGTCTTGTAGCGACAGTAGCATTTTGTGGCCTCATTTTAATACTACCTTGTTTCCCTGGAAACTTCGCCTATCAACTTTACCCCGAGTGTTTATCCCAATTCGGCTTAAGTAAATGGGCTACAAAAAACGGATTCGGAATTATTATCAAACTCATATTAGTTCCGCTCTCCTTCATTAATTTTATTGGCGCAGCATCCACTATTGCGATTGTGAACACCCAGTTTACTTATATTTTCTGTTATTGCTTTCAAAACTACCTTGACTACTGTCGGCAAATGTTGGCTTCCAATACAAATGGTAACTTTAAAGATGGTAAACAACAAGTTGCATTGTTCTTTAGGCAAATTCAGCTTCTCGTTCAACAACACAATTCAATCCATCAAAGCTTTATAGTTGTGGGGATAATGGCAGTGGGATCAATAGGACTTACAGTGTGTTTGTACATCGTTATAGTTATGCTGGCTCAAGGTACATCTGTGCTTCAAATCGGATTTTTCCTGGCAGTCTGTTTGGATTGTTTTCTGATAATTGTGGTTTTTTCGGGAATGGAGAGCGGGGTTTATGTAAAGTCAAGGGAGGTAATAAGGTTAGCACACAAAAAATGGAAAAGGGATGTTTGGGCAAAAAGGGTGGTTAAAAGCTGGCAGCCACTCAAAATTGGGTTTGGATCGGTCAATTTTTTTGATAGGCTTACGGGTATAATTATACTTGATTTTTCAGTTAACCAGACCATCAACCTACTGCTTCTGTAATAGTTTGCTGTCTTGTAGTGAGTAAAAGGTTAGCACATTTCCTAATGTAATTTGTTTGATAATTTTACAATAAATAGTAATTAATTAATAAATAGTTGTTAAATCACTTTCTCACCAAATTTGCTAATACGAATGACCAAATTTACACTGCTGAGCAGTTCCATAATAATAATTTCCAAGCGATGACTGATGACATATTTTGTATTTGTTTTGTGAAAGAATTTACCAATTTGAATACTTAAATATTAATTAGTTGTCACAAGCCAATGCTTACAAAAATTTGTCGATTTCAAATAATATGCATACTGCTATATTTGAATCATCAAGTAGTTAACTGATAATTATTAACAATTAAAGTTATTTACGACATTTTTGAGTATAATTAAAACATTATAAATGTAATTTTGCTGTTATTTAAATTTATTTGTGCTGTTTAATTACGTGATGTCCTGAAAACAAATAATCGATTTCGAGTGAAGCAGACCTTTATACAACGCTGTTTTTTATTAAAGCGTTTCTGTCCTCTTAACAAAATACACGGTCACGTTGCGAGATACGTGCCAGCTTATGGTTGTATCAAATCAGAAATCACATATACATGATAAGGCAAAGACACGGTGTTAGTAAAAATGGGCTAGTTATATTTATATCTACAAACCGTTTCGTAAACCTGATTCATTAGAAAACCTGAACGATTGACGGTGGATTTAGTAAAACTAAAAGTTTGGAGCAGAGACGTAGCAGCCAATGGGGAGGCCTGGATCATAGTTTCACAAATTGAAGTTTAGTTTTTATGAATTTCACCAATTAAATTACAAGTTACATAATTTGTAACTTGTAATTTTAGCGCTCTCGTTTCCCAAAAGTAATTTGTAATTGTAATTTTGAAAGTTGTAACAAAATTACATTTTCAGCACAATTCATTTTAATCACCAAATGCTGACACAAATAGGCTATAAAACTTCAAATAACAGTTCATAAGTTAAAAACTCGATCGTAAAATGCCTTCCCAGAACAAGTTTATGAAAACGACGTTCAATTTTTTGTGACGTTTTTACAACTGAAGGCAAAATTTCAAATTAAACGAAATGTAAATTGTATTTGTGTGTGTTGTGTGTGTGCTAACTGGGTTTATGTGTTGCTACAAACATCCTAATTCCTAAAAATAAGGAAGTTTACTGACATTTAGGCAAGCACTATTCCTCTGAGCCAATTTTCTACGTTTCTCCTTTTTCGTTCAACCGAGGAAGGTGGCCTGGAGCAGGGGGTCCACCTTGCTCCATAGTCGCTACTCTCTGGTTTGGAGTTGTGTCATAAGAAGGAATGCAGCTTATCTGGTCATAGCTTATGGGTTGAATGCGAATCAGACAAAGTTTTACAATATGAAAGTGTCAGCAGTCAGGTACATTTTCTGAAATTGCACAAAAATAGTGTACAAAATTTGTAGGTGGCAATTTGAGAATGCCTAGTTCTCAACATTTGTGTTATTAAATAAAATAATAATATCCGTCGGCAATGAATTGACCTCTGAAATACAAACGGCGTTTATTTAAGTTATATATTTTTTGCCAAACTAATTGTACTTTTGAGCTTATATCTATAAAATTAGTTGGGGGCAGTGAATTCATGAAAAGGCAATAAATTGGAGGAGCAATTGTTTCAACGCTCTTGTAAACCAATACAGCTTTGCTACGGAAAAAATTTGTCACTGCACTTGGAAGAGGAATTGTGAATAGGGTGTACCTGTGTTTTAGAGGAATTAATACAGACAAATTCCGAGCTTTGCTGATGTAAAAATAACTGTTACTTATTCCAAACGTTGTATAAACAATCTTCGATTCTTACCTGATATTTTAGAAGAATAAAATACACCAATTTTGTATTTGTGGTTCAAATTATGCCATCATTACCATAGAAGTTGTTCACAACCAAAACCAAGTAAAGCTTCCAAAAAACTGTATATGACCTGGAATAGCATCAATATTAAAATAAAACCGACAAGCCCGATGGAAAGAAGTGGTGCATTAGAGGTTTGGAAAATATGACGCTGAACGTAAATGATAACCGTAAAGTAAACGTATTAGCGATGCAAAGCTTATGGTTAATTTTGAACTGTATACGCACTCAGATATAGCCATATTGGCAAAAAAACATCACGAAGTTTTCAAAAGTCACGGCTGAACTGATGGTTGAAGATTTTGATTAAACGAGTAAAGGAACGCATTTTTGAAAACAGCAAAATGTATAAGACTAGAGTAGAGTAGAAAAATGATTATGTATTTCAGGTGTAAATAGTCAGATCCCGATTTATCAATTGTTATTCTACAATCTCGTAGCCTCCTCAATTATCACTTCCCACTACTATTGTGGTTTCCCCAAACGATTATGGTGTTTTTAAGTTGCGCGGTTTATAATGGGGGTATTGTGAGACTTTGTTACAACATATAGAGGAATGTACTTAAATTACGTACGAATAACGTAAAAGCTTAGTGACAGACAAATTGATTCTTATAAAGTGGCTGCACCACTTAATAAGCGTACATTTTTACGTATAAAAGCCCCAGTTATTCAACTGTACGCCAATGTAAAGTTTTTCTGTAATATGGTAAATTTTACATGCCTAAAAGTTGATGCAATTAACCAATTCCGTCAATTATAAAGCATTAAACCAAATGACGGCTCACTCTTCTAAAAATAAGGGCGACACTAATTCTACATGATGAGAGTAAAGTTACGAAATTTAAGGTTTGTTGAAAAATTATAAACTCACTGCCAAAAATTTTTCATTTTCTACTGCCAAAAAACTGGAGCAGGTAGAAACGTAATTTTTTGTGATTCGGAATGAGGAGTCTTTACTTTTAGTTTTCACAAAATTTTATATCCGGGCAATTATCTATCTGGGCGTTTTTAGGGATATTCCAAAATTTCATAAATTTAGCTGAAAAATTATAAACTCACTTTACGTTGGTCCCTGCCATTTCCACACGAATCAATACTGGTCAATTTTCCAAACCAATATATGATCCTCTACTCATTCCGGTTCTAACCATACTACAAGCACTTCTAAGTCTTTGGTCGTATGGTTCTTACACTACAATATTTCTGATGAAACCAAATTTTGACGGTTAAAAGTGAAAATTTCAGTGTTCTGATGGCAATATGCAGAAATCTTGGGACAACTCAAGTCCAGGGGACTCTGCATGATCTAGGGATTCGTCCTTAATGAGAACCAGACTTTCGTTAGGTTCACGATGTGTGTCATACAACTTTTTGTTTAATGCCAATTCTGGAAATTGGTGCAATTTTGCAAAAATGGACCTCCAGCTTTCAGTCCCCAAATGTTAAGTGGGTGGAATCGCTTTAACAAAGCTCCTGGTATTTCCACGGTTCTACTTAAATCATTTTAGGTTGGGGTACTATGCGTCTCCTACACCTGTGAGTTGCCGATATTAACAATTGTGTACAACATGAAAGAGCAAAATTTGATATTGAACAGTGAAAGCGATTTTCATGATGAAAACGGTACCTGCCTAAGATATGTCATGTCATATGTCATTCTAATGTTATGCATCGGCCAAAATTGCTATTTAATGTTTGTTATAAGGGTTATTTTGATTAAAACGGTGCCTGCAGCTCTGTTTATTAATAGGTTGCAAAATGACAACCAGTTAGAGTCAATTTGGGAACCTACAGGTGCACTGGACACGTAGTAACCCAACCTAAAATGATTTTAGTAGAACCGTGGGAATACCAGGAGCTTTGTTAAAGTGATTCCACCCACTTAACATTTGGGGACTGAAAGCTGGAGGTCCATTTTTGCAAAATTGCACCAATTTCCAGAATTGGCATTAAACAAAAAGTTGTATGACACACATCGTGAACCTAACGAAAGTCTGGTTCTCATTAAGGGGGAATCCCTAGATCATGCAGAGTCCCTGGACTTGAGTTGTCCAAGATTTCTGCATATTGCCATCAGAACGCTGAAATTTTCACTTTTAACCGTCAAAATTTGGTTTCATCAGAAATATTGTAGTGTAAGAACCATACGACCAAAGACTTAGAAGTGCTTGTAGTATGGTTAGAACCGGAATGAGTAGAGGATTATATATTGGTTTGGAAAATTGACCAGTATTGATTCGTGTGGAAATGGCAGGACCCAACGTAAAGTGAGTTTATAATTTTTCAACAGCTAAATTTATGAAATTTTGGAATATCCCTAAAAACTCCCAGATAGATAAGTGCCCGGACCTAAAATTTTGTGAAAACTATAAGTAAAGACTCCTCATTCCGAATACAAAAAATTACGTTTCTACCTGCTCCAGTTATTTGGCAGTAGAAAATGAAAAAAATTTTGGCAGTGAGTTTATAATTTTTCAAACACCTTAAAAAAATACAAGTTAGAAATTAGGCAGAATGTTTTAATGTAAGGCAGACCCGGGATATCTTTTTTGCAAAACAATGTGCTTGATACCTACCATTTAATATCTTTGAGGAACTCCAAACCTATTGAAGTGACATCCTTACAAATTTTTTGGTGCTTTCCAAAAAAAACTTACCACCAAAGAAATGTTCAGCACACGTACTTACATCCTTATCAATTTTCTCTACAAAATCACTAGTTTCCTCGGCGTGTTCGGAGTATTCTTTAACTATTCCACCCGCACTTTCCATGTGGAAACTAATTTAAATTGGAAAGTAAAGTCGAACTACAGTCTTCTTATATTTTGGGCACTAACAGGTTTATGCATCATAATCAAATACTACAAGCTAGGAAATGTGGATCGCTGTAATGTCACCATTGCGTATTGGCTAGTAGGTCTTATGGTAATGGTACTTTCTACGGTTCTCTGTTGGTTTCCTCAAGACTTGTGTATTGCCTTCAATTCGTTCAATTTTCTGATGCTTCACATGCACAGTAAGAAAGCAGAAACCCCAATTTATTCAAATTAAAATCTAAATTAAAGAAATATTTCTAATTTTACACAGGAAAATACATCCCATCTTTAAATCCAGACAAAAGCAAATACAATATTTTTTTTAAACAATACTACTGCTTTTCACTGCCGTATGTGTTCTTTCTTACTTTCTCCTAGAAGGAATTTTAGTTTACGATCCCAGAGCTGTAATTTTCTTTGAGGACTTGATTCCACCTCGTTATTTTGTCTTTCCAGTACGGTTTCTTATTTCCAGTATTTTATACTATGCATATGTCAATGTGATTTTTCACCTCCATATTTTGTTGCTTGGGGGAGGAACCATTTTGTTTGGATTTTTCTACACTCCAATTCTCATTCGGGAGTTGAGACTTGGTCGCTTGAAATATAAGATGAGTGATACTTTGCGACAACCGGAAAATCTCCGGAAGATTTACCGTTCTTTCCAGATATGTCATGCAAACGCTTTTTGTGTTGTGGGCTTAGTTCTTTTGCTAAGCAATGCAAGTGCAATGTGTACCTCGTTGTATTGTAATTTCGTTTTGATAAGATTTTGGGAGCGGTTAGAAGACCTCTCAAAGGCTCAGCTCAGTGTGTGGACAGCGGTTATTATGGGATTTTGGACTTTTACTTTGGAACTGGGGCGCTTTATTTTCACTAAAGGGAGCAAGGTAATCGTATCTTGGAAAGGGGATAAGTGGGACAGTGCGAAAGAAAACAAGGTGATGAAAAAATTTAGTCGCTCGTGTAAACCAATACAGCTTTGCTGTGGGAAGGAATTTGTTGTCGGGAGGGGAAACAAGCTCGTGTTTTTCAGGGGAGTAATTCGAGGCACATTTCGAGCGTTGCTGATGTCCAAAAAATAGTAAAACTTCTGTCGGTTTGTTGAACACTTGTCGTTACTACTTATATTTAAGTTATACATCGTTAACATTTGCTGTGTTTGTTATTGGGTTGAAAATTACGTATACCATATTCTAGTCAACAATTTCAAATGATGAGAGGAGTTTAATGGTATCAATCTCGTTTCCCCTTTCTCGTTGGCCTGATTATTCTGTCTCGTTCAGTTTTTTTGTAAGGAGAGTAATTAATGTTTAAAAATTTATGCCAAAAAAGGTGCCATTTTTGTTTTTGCATTTTCGTCAATGCTAATTCAACGTTTCGAAAACTCTCAACTACATGCTTGACGAGGGAATAGAGAGACATGGTTACACATAATAACAACTTTCAGAGCCTGTTATCCGCTGCTGCAAAACTAAAACTGATTATTACGAATCTCAGTTTTTTACAATGATTGAAGCCATAGGGACTCAGATGGTGCTCATTGATGGGAACCTACTTTGTAAAGTAGATCCTGTTTCTGAAGACTTAATGGCATTTGGGTACACGCTGAGACTTTGGTCGTATTTATCCTCGCAGTACTTACGGATTTTGTCATGGTTGATTCAAGCGGGGATTATACCCGATTGAAGAGCTTGAAGGGGGTTGTTATGGGTTGAAATGGAGATGAAAAGTCTGAAGCTTTCCAAAGCCAAGGCGTTTCTCGAGCCAACAACAATTGGGTTGAAGTCAGCTATTGGGGTGGGTTTCTTGGCTCATTTATCGGTGTCCGGAGTTTTGCTGATTTTGTGGTGTGTTTGGATGACGAAAACAAACGGAGTAAGAAGTAAAAGTTGGATGGTTGGTGTAATTCAGTATTTGGTGCACAAAAAAAGACTTGACTGAAAGGCAAACTTAATTTAGATTTAACTAAAGCATGAGCGAAAAACTAACAGCTTTGCAAACTAAACCTAAACGTCTACATTAGTTTTATTAGTGTCTTCATTCTCACTTTGTAATAGCTCGTCGGCTCGAAATGTCCAAGTTTGGGAGATAAGTTAAACATTCTAATGTGAAAAACTTTTATGTATATTAATTAGTGTACAGAGGAAACTTTTATTTATTTTCTAAGGAAATGAAACAAATTATTGAATACTTTACTTCATGATTATTAAATGTCGAATGTCAAATAGTGCAGTTTTGTGGAGAACTAAAATCATCGTTGATTTTTAACGTTGATCGCTGCCAAATTTAATTGCTTCTCGCATAAACCAACCTCCTTTCACAAATATTGATTAGAAAATTTCGATTTATTTGCAATTAATAAAAATCAATTTAATCGAGTTTAAATGCAGCAAAAAATTACTTAAGCTTCATAAAAGCCATTTAATCCTGTTTTAGCAAAATGAAGAATATTCCAAGCCACCAAGTTCTGTCATAAACCACCAAACTTTGATGCTCTACTTGAAAAGAGAGCTGAAGCATTTTTAACAGAAAATTGCGAGCCTCTTACTACAAGTTCATACGCGAACGGGAATTTTTCGTCTCCGTTATAACCATGTTCGTTTACTCAACCATTTGATCAATAATTATACCTTTTCTACTCACAGGTTTCGTATTCTAGTCTACTTGAACAATAAATTGAACAGTTGAAATTGCGGGTGATTAAAATACCAACGTCGTAAAGTAAATATAGTCTCAGGAATATAATTGTGAAGCATTCAGTTATTAGCAACCGTCAATTAGCGAAAACGTTGTATTAGATTTAATTGACAAAATAATCAGTTAACTAACGTTCGTTAACATGGAGCAGCGTTTACAAGGATAACTAAACTAAAGCAAATACTTAAAAGTACTTAGAAAAGTAAAATCAGTTTCTCGACTGTTTTCATTTTGATTCTTAACAATTTATACGCCGTCTAGGGTTCTCCCTCATCTTCATATCATAGATTTATTTATGTAGTTTTAAATGAGACGTTTTGGCAGGGTTTTACAACCAAATGGCAGGTTTTGTTTTAGAGTTTGAACGAATAACGCAGAAATCCGTTAGAATTCCTCTGACATAAACAAGCTGAACTTGTGTCGCGTTTACAATTAAAAATGTTTAGCAAACGACTAAGTTTACTAGTTAGCTGCGCACACCGTATGGAAACTGCTTTGGTTGTTTTCGCGATAAATTTTAATCAGAAAACACGAACATTTCATCCCCACCAAAAGAACGAATGGAAAGTTAAGCTTAACTATTGTTTGAGCATTTTCTGGAATGCGGCGACAGCTTTTATACTTTTAAAACACTACAGACTGAGCAACATTAATCAATTTAATGTTGGTTTGGCTTATTGGCTAGCTGCAGTGCTGGGCAACGTTATTGACTCTATTACTCGATTCTACACTAAAGATCTCTATATTGTCATGAATGGATTTTGCCACTTTATGCGGTTTATGGATGGTAAGTGTTCAGTTCAATTAGGGCATTTCTTTACATGCTTAAATAAATTATTTAAGAAACTGTCAATAAGCGCTCTGAAACTGTAAAAAATCGCTCTGAAACTGTAAATAATCGCTCTGAAACTGTAAATAATCGCTCCGAAACTGTAAATAAACGCTCCGAAACTGTAAACAATCGCTCTGAAACTGTAAATAATCGCTCTAAAACTGTAAATAATCGTTCTGAAACTGTCAATAATTGCTCTGAAACTGTTAATAGTCGCTCTAAAAACGTACAAATAAACGTAAAAAAAGGGGAAAGCTCTATGAAAACATCTCTATAAACATGTAAAACATTGCTAAAATAGCTCTTAAAAGGTATAAATTGCTTTCAAATTGTAAAAATGGTCTCTTAAAACGCCCAACTAGTTTAAAACTTTGCCTAGTTTTATCAGGAATGTCATTTTGCCCGGTTCTGGTAGTAAAAATTATTGGTTGAAAATTGTAATTCTTGGTGTACTACTTTGGGTTCCCAAGAATCTGGCAGCCCTGAATGTTAGCAGTTATAAGGAGTAAATCTTTTTTAACTAAATGTAGAGAGAACGTTGGTAAACAGAAAGTAGTTAATAGTTTACTTTGAAAGTAATCAATGAGATAACAACGAAATTAGTTTCCAGGAAATTGAAATATACATACGGGTAAGTTTTATGCAAAAACCTGTCGCAAACTGAATATTCTACCGATAAAAAACCGAGAGAACTGTTAATAGTTCAAGTTTTATAACCACAAATCAGTAAACTATGTTGGCTTGCTAAATCCATTCGACCAATAAAACATTATTTATAAGTGTGACAGCTTGACCGATAGTATTTTACTATGCTTCGCAAGACGGACTAGAAAAGCCGTCAAACTTGACGACTACGATTTATTATTAAAGGACTAAAACCACTTGCTATAAGACAGTCGGGTGGCTAAAAAATCAGACTTGTAAAAATCTGTCCCTTGTGAACTTTGAAATTTGCAACCAAACAACGTATTACTAAATTTGATCTAAAATGCTGCGCAGTAGACTAATATTCCGCTTATTCCTCACACATCTTTTACTCGCCAATACTTTTGGAGGACTTCCCATCAAGTACAGCAAGAACACGAATCAAGTTGAATACTGCAAAATTAGGAAACATCAATCCAAAACCCTTAATGTTAGTTACTGTATTTTCTTTTTGTAATAATATTTCAAACTGCTACCGCTCAAAATATTCCAACTTGATGATGGCAATGAGTACCCTGTTTGCTGCTAGTTTCTTTATCGCAATTTTAATAAACTTTAAATTGTTTGAAAAGATAGCTGACCTGATTCAACTAACGAATAGAATTATCAAATTTGAACAAAATCTTCCTGCTTTCTGCAGTCAAAGAAAGTTCAAGGAGATGCAAAAATCAGTGGTTTTAGTTGACATAATTGGAAATACCTGTGCGCAAGTTGGAGCTTTAGCCATGTTTCTTCTCACAAGTTTTCTCCCTTGCTTTCCTGGCAACTTTGGGTACAAGTTTTATCACGCCTGTGAACCAAATCAGTTTGGAATTTTTGCCATACCAGTTCAGCTTAGTTTGACAGCTTTCTCTGCTCTCATTTTTATGTGTCTGACTTCAAATATTTCTATCATCAACACCCAGTTTCGATACGTTTTTTGTTACTGTTATAAAAACTATCTATTTCACCTTCAGAAACTCCTTGATTTCAACAAATACCAACTAAAACGTGTTTATAACGGGGAACGCGCAACAAAATCGAAAGTTTTGTTGGTGTATCGACAAATTCAACTTCTAATTCAACAACACAACGCTATCCAGCAGCACTTTATTGTTGTTGCGATGCTTGGCTTGTCTGCATTTGGACTTTCTATTTCACTATATTTAATCATAACTATTTTAAGGGGAGGTTCATCTCTACTCCAAATTACCTTCTTCGTGGCAATTTTCTTGGATTTTTTTCTCATTATTGTGGTGGTTTCCGGAATGGAAGGAGGAGTGAATTCCGCCTCCTTGGAAACACTACAAGCTGCAGCAAAAATCGAGATGTGGCAACGGAACGCTTCGACTAAAAGGGTCATACGAAGCTGGCAACCGTTGAAAATTGGGCTCGGTTCAGTGAACTTTTTTGTTAGACTTACGGGAATCAACATACTACAGTTTGCAGTTGACCAAACTGTTAGCTTACTACTCATGTAAAGGTTCGTAATTTCCAAGTTTGAGAACGATTTCTGTTGATTCTCAGGCTTTCAATGTGATTGTTTAAGCGCTCTAGAATCTGTTTACTGATTAGGGGTAAAGTGAGTGTTATTTTAACGAGGCGGGTTCCTAAGGAAAACTTTTTATCACCGATTTGGTTGAAAATTTGCGGGATGATAGACTTTTATGCGTTGAGTAGGAATCTGCAATCAGTAATAAGGTTTTTCGATTTTTCGTTTTATCACCAGCGGGAATTTTTGTTTTCCCGCCGTTTTCCTTTTTAGGGTGTGCCACGATCCAAAAACCTTATATTTGATTGTGGATTTGTAATCTACGCATAAAAAGATACCATCCTGCTAATTTTCAGCCAAATCAGCGACTACAAGTTTGCCGCAGGAACCCGGCTCGTTAAAATAACACCCACTTTACGTTGCGCAATATATATACATTCTTAATTAGGGTTGTTTGCTCCAATTTAAATTTTCTTACCAGACCTAAAACCCATACAATTTATTTAATTACAGCTTTATTCGTAATTAATCTTATGTAAAAACTGTTTGAATGTTTAAAAACGTTTTGTTTCTATCCAGGACCTAAAACGGTATGTTTTACGTCCTGTATAGAGTTAATTGTACGAACGTTGAAACCACGCACAGAATTGTAGGTTCATCCTAAATAAAAAAGAAAAAATTATGCATTTGGAGAGCTAAATATAGGGATTAAGCTTTACAATCTTATTTTTCTGAACAAAAACTCCCAAAATCTTATTGGTTAAAAACGATTAGTTGTTAGTTTATTATATTCATAATAATTATGTTTTGTGAGGATAAATATGGAATACCATGTTGGTCGACTAACAGAAAACTTAATTAAAAGGACTTTATAATAATACGATATAAAGATTAGAATTTATTTCTACACATCTTGTACGACTTGTCTATCAAATCAAAACACGGTAAAGTAAATAAGACTTAAGTTTCCCTGACGTAATGTCGATTTTAATATTACTATCTAACATAATAAAGTGGCATTCTAACAATAATTGCAGTAAATATTTGGTACTTATCAGAGTGCCTGTACGACTATTTACACAAATATCTTATACTCGCAGTAGTTCCAGATCTTCTATAACATTTACCATTAAAAAATTTTGAGTTTGAAGTTTCTTGATGTTTTTTCTGTAATTAAACTTTATGTTATGTTCATCAAAAAAGAATTATTTCTTGGCCTTGCTCTAATTTTTACAGGAGTCTGATGCTTTTAGAGGCTTATACATCCATATAAATAAGCCAACATGATAAAACTTTCAGTATATTCTACAATGTGGTTCGCATAAATCCGTACAACTTCAACAAAACGTATATTATGAAGAAAGCCAAGTTTCAAACCTATTTAGTATTTGCTCCATTCTTTTAAAATTGTTGTTGAAAAAGGAAGTGTTTAATTGATTTATTATCGACGCTTTATAGGTCAAATCGCTTGGGGATTACCACTCTCCTACAACAAGAAAAAAGTAAAAGTAGAAAAAAGTAAATCTTGCGACCGATTTAAATCCTGCACCCTTTTGCTTTTAGTCAACGCTCTAATTATTAGCATCCAAACATTCCAATTCCCAAACCTGTCTTTGTGGAAAACGTCCTTCAGTGGGATGGCGGCAGTGATGTTCTTTGCACAATTCGCTGTGAATCTGAAGCTCTACGGAAAAATAGCAGATTTTATTCAACTAATAAATCGTATAATTAACTTCGAAAAACTTCACTTCTCCAAATTACAAGAACATATTTTAAACAAGAGCTTTTATAAATTAGTTGTTCTGGTTGACTTCCTTGGAGCAACTTGTGGACCAGTGGTTGGGCTAGTATTTCTTGTGTTTGTGCAATTTGAGCCATGTTTTCCAGGAAACGTATTTCTCGTTTTTTATCACGATTGTAGTCAAAGTTATTTAGGGATTGTTTCCACTCCAATAAAAGTTGCATTTGCTTGCATGACAGGTTTCGGCGTAGCCTGTCTTACGGCAGAAGCAGGCTTCATAAACGTGCAGTTTACTTACATATGCAGCTTTTGATATATCCATTACCTTAAAATTTTCAAGCAAATCATAACAGCCCGTAACTTAAACATATCACGAAATATCCACAGTATCAACAATGTAAAAGCTTGTTTTCATCAATTACTACCTCAGATCCACCTTCTCGTTCAGCAGCAGAATGATATATCTCAAGATCTCGTAACGGTCGTCATGCTTTCAGGGTCAGGGTTTGGCTTAACTATCTCACTGTATGTTATCGTTACGTTGTTAAGCCAAGGAACTTCTTTGATGCAAATTTTACTTTTCTTCGTTATCGGCTTGGACTTCTTACTCGTTATCGTGGTAATAGCTGGAATGCAAGGTGGAGTCTATACCACTTCGGTTGAAATGCTACAGGCTGCAAAGAAACTGCTAGTGGGACAGAAGAATGCTTGGTTCAAAAGAGTAATTCGAAGCTGGCCACCGTTGAAAATTGGGTTTGGTTCTGTCAACTTGATGGCCTCACGGGAATCACTGTGTTACAGTTTGCAATTGACCAAGCTGTCAATCTGCTCCTCATGTAAGAAAATGCAGCTCTTTAGAGCATTTGAATAGGAATAGTTAATGTGCCGTAGTATTGCATTTATAGTTACTGCCATTTGTTTAATAATTTTACCCAAGAATTTAGAATTTAATAGTTAGTCCTTAAAGTGATTACATTTTGTCCTATTTATAAAATTAAATGGCAAATCGGGTTGATACACCAATCCTGTGCTGCACCTTCACATTACACACGCTCCATATAGCTGACATTATGTGCTCTATGACTGGCATTATGAGGCGGTGTGGCTAATGCTATACCGTCCATTTAGGATGGTTCGCCGCTCCACCGGACTCACTGTTACACTTTATTTTCTAATTATGTTGCTAAGTCAAGAAAAGTTTAGATTTCAAATCTTATTCTTTGCAACAATTTTTATCTACGGCTCTCAAATTATTGTAGTTTTATCAAGGTTATTGGGAGAAATTTACACTGGTGCAAAATCTTTTGTAACGTTGTAACCTGGTTACAGGAAGATTTGGGGGCGAAGCCTCCAGCTTACATACGGGGCATTGAGTAACATAGAGGAAGTTTGGATCTGGTTACAGGAAGATTTTGAATCCATAAAAGATTCTGCACCCGTGGAAGTTTACATCAAGTCCCAAGATACTGTAGATGAAGCAAAACGAGTTGCGAAATTCCAAGGAAGTTCCATGAATAAGCAAGTAAGTCTTAGCTGGCAACTGCTAAAAATTGGATTCGGCTCTGTGAACTACGAGGGCTTCAAAATATAAAATTGAAAACGTTGTCTTAGAGGTAAGCTAAGACAATTTTTGTTATGCTAAACTCGAGCGGCACCTCAAGACCTTTCCTTGTCAGGTTTTTTTTAGAATTTTGATTGCACGTGCAATATGCTGTTGGAGGTATAGTGATATGCGCGATTCTGAAATTTGATTATAATAACCAATTTTAAATAATTTAAAAAAAAAGAATTGTCACAATCTGTTCACGAACATGCATGACTGTTTTAAATCTAATCACATATGCATGTAATACGAATGTTTATATTTGAATACAAAAAAAAATTCTCAAAATTGGATTCATGCTGGCTGAGTCGAGTAAATTTTACTCATTTTGGCGAGTATGTTACACTCATACGGACCAGGTTGAGTGCACTGTACTGTACTCAACTTTTCCAATGCTTTTTAAGGGTGATTTGAAAACCGCTCGTCATGTACCATATTTACATGCATCCACCCATTGTCATTGAGCGGATTGAATTTGACTTTTCTTGATTCATTTAAAAAGTTACGAGTCCTGAGTATTTTACTCAAGTTTTGGATTGAGCAGCGATCGTGAATACGCAGTTTGTATCGATTTTCTGCTACTGCTACCAGAACTATTTGACTTATTGTCAAACTATATTGGATGGGAGCAATTCAGATAAGAAGCTTTCAGTTTATTGGCAAATCCAGCTAATGATTCAGCAACAAAACTACATTCACCAACAGTTTGTTTTAGTTCTAATGATTGCCATTGCCTCTGGGGGATTGACTATTGCGCTGTACTTTCTCATAACGTTGCTGAGTGATGGGGTGTTTACGTTTGAAATGGTCTTTTTTGGAGCAGTTTTGCTGTATTGTTTTTCAATTATTGTGGTTTTATCATGGTTATTAGGAGGAGTGTACATTAAGTCGCAGGATACTTTACTGGTAGCAAAGCAAGCTGCCAAATGGCAAAGAAATCCAGTTACAAAACGAGTTATTCTGCTGGCAAATTCGAGCTGGCAAATTCTTAAAATTGGATTTGGTTCTACGAACTATTTTGATGGGCTAACTGGTGTTGTTGTTCTTGATTTCTCTATCAACCAAGCTGTTAGCTTGCTTTTAAGGTAGATGGGAATAATGTTTCATTGGTAGTTAATCAATCAAAGTCAATAATTTTTAAAATCTGTTAGCACTCATTTCTTAAAGGTTTGTCACTGCTGGCCATAACTAAAATCTTGTACGTACACCAATTAATTTTCAGCATCTCGTAAAAACTGGGAAATTTGCAATTTTTTTGTTAGATTACATTATTTCTTAAGTTTTTATTAAAGAATCAAAAATTTGAATTGAGTGCTAATACAAATAATTATTTAGTTTCTTATTACATAAGAATTTTATTACAGGCTTGCAATAAAATTATAATCTTCACGAATTCATTTGACGTCTGACAAAACATGAATCATATGTATATATACATACTCAAGCAGGCATAGAAAAGTCGATTGCCTCGCAAATTTTATTCCTGGCAAAATGTATTTTAATATTATACATCACTTTTTGTTATGCATGATAGCTGAGTTAAATAGTTAAGGAAAGACATTTAAAAATTTTGTCCGCATTTTTGAATTTATGAAACTTTGAATTTTCAATTAGGACATGTAGCCTACTATATTTGCGAAAAATTCCAGTTCAATGTGACCATAAACGTACGGAAAACGGACATATTTTAACTACGAAATTCGTTTCTCTTATTGCCCCTACCGTCAGGCCTACAGTGAAAAATGATGTTGTAAATCAGGGCAAATATTTTCTGACATAGTTTTTCACGGAGACGGCTTCGAGACAGCGTTAATTTATGAGACTAAATCTGTAAAACACACCCAGCTTAATGCATGGTAGAAATTAAGCCTGTTATGAAAATTTTAATCTGAAATACGTAGGCATTTTCATAAGTCGTTGCATCAAAATGTTGACAACGCTCTTCTGAAAAAAGGCGACCTTGAATCATGTTCAAATGATTCCGCAATTGACTGAAAGTATAAAAATGTGGGCTGTTGAACGATGGGTCACGGCAATACCATAAATCGGTTTGCTGTGGCAGAGTTAGAGCTCGTAAGGCACCACGATCATTTTTGCGCGCTAAGCAAGAAATTCGTGCACAGGTAAATCTGCATTAATTGAATTGTATTTTGCCTCTATAAATAGAAATGACCTGCAAGAAAAAGATGTTGCAGATCTATTTCAGACCGGTCCTATTTTACTAGGTGGTGTCAAAGCAATTTCTAATTTGTGACGCAATCACCAGAAAATAGCACAATACCTATAAACCATATGATAAATTATGCTTTTTAATATTTTGTATGCTAGTTTTCTTGGGCAAGAGAAGAGTTTTGTTGATGGTGTTATTCTACAAGGACACTACATAAACCGGGGCAAGAATATGCTGAAAACTTAGTAAACCTAAAAGCAAGCTACAAATTGAGAAACTTGGCCATGACTAATGGGGTGGCAGAGTTTTCTCGTTTTTGAGCAAAGTGCTTATTAACACTTCGATGAGCTGGCAAGAAAAAACTAAAAGACTTAGGCCATATTCTAGACTACACCATCTTTCTTGCAGCCCTGCCCTTAACCGCAATCTGGCTATTCATTATTTTTGAAATTGAATCTAAATTAAGATATTACACGACGATAAGAAAGTATTAGTTAGATTAACATGTGAAAAGTAAAATTTCACAGTTTGTAATTCGGGGGACCATTTTTCCATACAATCATTTCGGCTCTTGAAACATATGGATAATGTGCGCAAGAGTAACCAATATTATACAGAAAAAATGCATATAATATGTCGAGGTATTTTTAAAATGGGAGCACAAATAAAGTTGATGCAAGACTGTTTGAAATCGCTGTCGTCATATGGGGATAAGCAACTCTTATACTCTCGATGTAGATATCATCAAGATGTGCAATATTCATACACATGGCCTGGTGTTCACCCCACGCTTTCAAAGCTGTCTCAGAATTTAGAAAGCATTTTACATAATAAATTTGGTAGGCCAGTATCAGGATCCATCACACAACGTTTATGGCTTTGACGGATTAATTATGCTCTAATCAATTCAGGCCCACATTTTATATTAGAAAATTTACTGGCTTTTCCCAAAACTTAACCCGTAAAAAATATATACAGATTCAGACGGTAATTCCCTAGAATGCGAGGCACCTATTTTCACAACCTGCTTTTCTTTTAGTGTCCCTCTTTAACTCGAACGACAAACTGAGCTCCTGAAACTACCTAAAAGTATCAAAATGCTTCTACAAAAAAACATTTTTCGTCTATTTTTCCTTGATCTGAAACTAGCAAATAAGCTAGGTGCCTTTCCAATTATCTACAACACGCAACTCAGCCGAGTGGAAACCAATGAAAAAATTCAATTTCGATTTAAAATTTTGAACCTTTTCTTCTTCCTATTTGTTTCAGTTCTCAGCAAGCAAACATTCTCAGCAGAAGGCATGCCAGTATGGAAGATGGGTTTGAGTGGATTTCTTTCCGGAGCATTCACACTATTCCTAGTAATAAACGTAAAGGTTCTACAGAGAACACCCGACCTTATACAGTTAACAAATCGAATGATTGTATTTGAACGTCACCACTTTAAACATTCTGGGATACCAAATACCCAAAAAGGGATCAAATCCGTGCTATTTGTGGATTTATTGGGGACAAAGAACTTAAATAGAACTAGAAGGTCGATCCAGCTTGAATATATGTGATTTTACCTTGGCCGTTGTATTTTTAGTAATGTACAGAATCCTTTACAATCGACGCCGAGCTCATTGCCGATATCATATATTCAGTTAGACCAGTTAATTTGCATGGTACGCCATGATGTCAAAAAATCGACATATACACTCCATAAGGCCTCGTCTACCCTTGAACGACGTGTAGTCCGATAGCGGCTTTCGCATTTTGCGGACTGATATTAATACTACGCTGTTTCCCTGGTAATTTTGGCTATCAACTACTTCCTAATGCAACCCTTATTTTATATCTAATGAATGGAAAATTGGGCTAATATTGAAAACCATTCTGACCACTTTCACGTTTATCAATCTCGTCGGTCCCTTGGCCACTTGTCCAATTGTGAACACACAGTTTACTTATATTTTCTGTTACTGCTTCAAAAACTATCTTGACGACTGTCGAAAGCTGCTGGACTCAACTACGAGTGCTAATTTTAAAGTTCGCAAACATCAAGTTGCATCAAGGTTTCGACAAATTCAGCTCCTTGTTCAACAACAAAATTTCATTCATCAAAGTTTTATTGCCGTTTCAATGCTGGCTGTGGCTTCAATTGGTTTAACTATTTCACTATACGTTATTATTACAATGCTTAGTGAAGGAACCTCCTTGCTCCAGATTGGGTTTTTTCTTGCAATGTGTTTGAATTGTTTTCTGACCATTGTGGTTATGTCAGGAATGGAGGGAAGTGTGTATTCCAAATCTGGGGAACTGTTACGGGTAGCGCACACAAATGGAAAACGGCAAACTGATATTTGGGCGAAACGGGTGGTAAGATGTTGGCAACAGTTAAAAATTGGATTGGGATCTGTCAACTTTTTTGACAATCTCACAGGGGTAACTGTGCTTAATTTTTCGATAAACCAAACTATTAGTCTGTTGCTTTTGTTAACTATTTGCGGAGTAAAATACAGCTCTTAATTTTACAATTTTGCGCAATGCAGAAATAGCAAATTGGTGCTGGCACAAATGACATCATGTTGTAATTAATTAATATTTTATTGATTTAGTTGCGTTAAATATCTGATTGTAAAATACAGGGCTATTGAAGTATGAATACATTTAGTTAAGAATGAAGTACTTTCACATTGTATTAAGTCCTTGTGATGTATTAGTTATAGTTTATTCCCGAAACTCGTCGATTTCTCAGATTTCACCCTGAAGTGTTATACATAAGTGTTTGTAGAAGCAGATGACAGATTCTCTTTTGCATACCCCAGTAAGTTAAATGCATACTAACAAGTTGTAAGACACTTCATGCCACTTTTTCACATTTGAACTTGCATAAATAATACGCATGAAACATTGGTTTACGAAATGTAACGTGGTGTAGTAACCTACATTTGACACGCTTGGAAATTTGAGATGAATTTTGAGGAAAATCTCAAACAAGCGTCGCTATCTAATACTACTTCATATAAACATATTAAATAAAGAGGTGGGATTAAGTAGACACACAAAAATTACATGCCGTGTGTGCCCATAGGCTAACAAATTTTCAAAGGGTGGAGGAGCATTCTGGTAGAGCATTTAATGGAGAATTTGGCATGTACTTTCATTTTCCAATAACTTTTTATTTGATACTAGTACACTATGACAAAGAAGGCGGTTAAAAACGCCAAGATTCCTGGGGGCATAAATTTCGGACTTTCAGAATACTAAAACTTGCTTGAAATTTAAAAAAGGAAAAATGGTAGAAATTTCAAGATATAGGAAATGTTAAGCATGTTTTTAAGAAGGGAGTGGACTGACAAATATAACGAAACACATCAAACCTTTCCCTCAGACAACTCTCAAACCTTGAATGGAACAGTATTTTTTACACAATACTTTGTCGCAAGATAAATAGAACTGAGGAACGATTTTTGAAATGCAACAAGGCTCATGCATTACTCCACAGCTTTTGGGCTACAGTTTTACATTCATAGTCAAAGATTTTTCAAATCATGCAAATGGCATAGGTGCAGTAAATTGTGCCAATTTCCTTACTTAAGAACAAATCAAAAAAATCTTTTACACCCTTAATGAGGCAGAACCTCAAGATATATAATTGACAAAAACATACAAAATATTCTGAAAACAGATGCAGTACAATCGATTTATACTTTAAAAATTCAGGAATCAAGCAGTTTCTGAACTCCTGAATAAATATACGGTGGTCTGGCAACTAAGCAACAGAAACCCCAAATCTGTTTCATGTTACTATCACCACTTAATGCTCTTTCAGGTGTGACATTGCATCTTTTAATAAATGTCTTAGTCTGAAAACTACAAGCGTTTTAAAATTGTGTGCGCACTTAGTCCCACCCCTTTATATGCCGTTATGGAATGTGGAAGGACTGAACTTCTTGGAAGGATTTAATTAGATTCATGAATTTTGTTTAAAGGAAAAAAATCTTGACCGGTTATTACCTACATATAATTCAACTCATAGGGATGTTCATAACCCAGTTTCCTTCATTTTGCATCGTCATCAGCAGTAAACAGGTTAAAAATCAATCAGGAAAGATTATTGCACGGTGTTGTATTTTATATTCTTGACTATAATTTTATTTTATCATAATTTTTCAAATTAAATCCAAAATATCATTGTTTCTCGTCCACCAAAATGCCTGGGTCACCTTGAATGCAACGTGGCTACTTCGTTTATTCTATATTTTCTGCTTTTCATTAGGTCAGGCAGCATATCATACAAATAAATCAACAAACAAGCCAGGAATAGAAATATATTGCGTATAAATTTAGAAAGTTTAGGTAATTCATGCGAATACTAAAAAAGTCCAATAAAGTAAACTTGCAATTAGTTTTTAAAGGTTTGAAATAATTTTGAGCGACGCAATTGAATTATTTGAACATCAATATGCGTCATATTATTGACAAAACGGGTTTTATAAAAGAGGTCGCACCACATAATACTTAGGTAGTCCCATGCCCACCTTTTGCTCAACACTTGAATTTTCAAGAATCAAAATTGGAATTTTCTGTTTATTACAATCAATCATGCTCACAAACTTTTAATGATCGCCTTTCAAGAGTCCTTTAAATGCCTTTAACGGCTTGGCAGGCCATTAATTCTGGTGTCTCAGCAGCAGCTTGTAGAAACTCGCTACTTCACTGAGAAAACGTAGTTAATTATGTTGTTCAACGAACGAGAAATCTTTTGCCTCTTTTTTTCACGTTCCCTAAGCAAATTTATTTATATGGAGGTTTAGCCCATAGTGTACAACAAAATTGATCGAGACAAGCTAAAATTCAATGAAGTATAAACATTCCATTTTAAGT
>LJIJ01002267.1:0-29124 GCA_001718145.1 Orchesella cincta
GATCTGTATGATTTGTTTCTACGTATTTTACATGCATGAATCTCTATAGGTTCTCGTGAGCACATTTATACGTTATCTTGATTGCAATGATTATATCGGGTGTTTTTCTTTAATTTTTAAGTGGATATGCCTTGGGGTGTACTGCTCTTGGAAATGGTGAGTAATATTGTGAATGAGAAATCACGTTAAGATTCAAGTATTGAACTACATTTGGTTGAAACAATAATGGGCCGTTTCCAGTTTTATCCGGAATACCCAATGTTACATGACCAAATATTTTAGACAGGAAGTCATTGTGGAAAAAAATAATCAATCAAAATCAATCACCATTTACACAAACCTTCAGTTGCTTGAATAATTTCAATCGAGAGAAAACTGAAAGAATCGATATTACATGAAGGCCCGGACGTCCGAAGGTATTATATATGTTCATCGTTTAACGTCACGCTGTCAGTTACCTGTCATTACTATACGGTAGTCCTGCTTAAAATTTAATATGTATCTACTAATTTAGTTCCGCTACGTTTGAATTTTTCATTTTTTAGTTAGTCTTTCAGCATTTCATTGAGAGGCATTCTGTTTTATGCCAAAAATGAAAGAACCATGTAATTGCCACAGAACATCTATAAATGAAATAACTTTGTATGTTTTACTTTACTTAACGGGCTCCATCAAAATAAATTACTTCGCTTTCTGACATCATCAGCAGACAATTAGTCACTCAATGCCTATCAGGATTAGGGATTCGTGGCGGATATTTGATGTTACTTCTTTTTTTAATCGCATTTACAATATAGAACTCTGCATGACATAACGATCCGCATCAATTATCACTCGCATGGGGCGAATAAGTTATGGTTCGTCTCTACTAAATTCCTTATCTTATGAATTATGTACTTAATGCATTTTAAAATTTATCTTCCGTTCAGCATTTACATGTAATTATGTGAATTATGTGGATTATGTGAAGCGAGTTCATGGAATTTTTAACCACCTGCACGCGTTTAAGTATTACAGATCGTAATAATTTGCCATTAAATATCTCTACGTGCTCAAATTGACGTAAACGTATTATGTTGATATGCTTATATGGACAGCTAGCTTAATTTATTGACAGTTTAAAATGCATTAGTTTGATTGCAGATTAATAACTGAAAATAAAACTCAAGGTCGGGCATGCAAGCACAAATTATGGCACAGATTATCTTTAATTGAAGCATGGGTAAGGTAAATGATATGATGGTGATGTAAAATGAAGAGTGTCTGGTATGACTTGCTGTAATACGGTTTTCTATTTCTAAATTCAAAATGCGTTAAAATTACAAGCACTGGAATGTAAAAACGAATTTAAACAACTGATTTGAAATGATGAGCACAGTCTGCAACGCAGTTATGAATACAAATATTATATTGTCCGTTGTAAATGCCTGATGTAAAACAGTCAAGATTTCTTTAATTAACAAGCTGACGGATACGCCAATCATATACCTACCTTGACTTGAGTTCGGTGACCATTACAGTACCCATTTTTAAAATGCCACGTATTCAGTATTTTTTAATTAACAATATCAACCAAAACAGCAAATTCCTGGACTATCTCACATCCGCCCGCTGACGTTAGCAAAACAGATTGTAATATTTTGTTCTCATAAAAATAAGCTTATCAATCATGCTACAATTTAGTAAACAAAGGGGAGTTACTTGACAGTGACAGAATGAGATTTAGTGGTTTAATATCATAGTTGTTTTTACGCAAGCGAAACATCATATCAGCAAATCCAGCGTGCTCATTTTCATTTACGTTTGTCTATAGGTACGTAGGCATAATATTATGCCTGGAAAGTTGGCATATAAATGATAAAGCATTGATTGATCGCTCCATTGATTAATCGATTAGTTTACCAAGTTATATTAGTATTCTAATCTTCTTTCGCTCTCCATTGTCACTTTGTTCTCTTCTAACGAAAGACAAGCATAGAAGTGTTATTGGTATAATTTCTAAGCGAACATATTAGTTTTCGCCTTTCAAGCATACGAAAATATGCTTACACCATGACCACATTGCGTACATACTCTATACAAGCATATTGGAAGCGATACATTTAGTCTAAAAGTCAAGAAAGAATACACCAGTTTTGTCTGGTTACGGCAATACTACAAGGCGTAAAATCAATAGTTTATCAGTGTCATGTCATTCCATTCTGTCTACCAAAGCATTATATTATGCCTTCTCACGACAAGTTACTTCTTTTCCTTTCTTCTTGGTATTGAATTGGAAATATACTTGTGTGCATGCTTATGAAAATGAAATCGTATACACACAGTCATGCAATTTTTCCTTGGAATGGCAAGTACAGAATATGCATAGATGTATCTTTTATTATCTGACGTAGGCATTGGTTTTTTCCATAAAGGTTTAATGATCCGCATATATTTTACGAAGAAGCAGGGACACGACTCCTGTAAGAAGGATTCGGATTGGCTGTCGACTAGGGTGTAGCAACGATACTGACTTTCCTTGACTTTGGTTCAATAGAGTTCTTGGGGAACACTGTGGGCGAAAGAAATGGTGAGTAGTACGAACGATGCAAAGTCTGCAGCTTTCGGAAAAAGTATAAAAAAAATCTGCAGTGTGTGGTTGTTGTTTATGTCATTACATTCTTGGAAGCTGGTTGGAACAAGGAAAAAGAGTTGAGTATGTATACCCAAAAAAAAACAGTTTCATGTTTAAATGATGACGATAGCTAAAAAGAGGTTTGGCTGATTTAAAAACAGCTTCGAAACAGGCAATCAACTTTAATGTTACTTGAAGAATTCGCCATAATGCAATTTGAAAATAACTCTTAACGAATGAGAAGGGTTTAGAATTGAGATACACAAGCGAAATACTGAACGAGCCAGACAGACAAACATTAGAAATGTAATTATGATCTTTTTGCATAAATTGTTTGTAGTTTGACGTGACTTTGACTGAATAAATCCTAAAACTGCTGGCATGGATTCAAACTGTTTCATTATGTAGAGTCATGGCCTTTAGTTCAGTTGAAGGCTGTATGTACATCCCAAATTACAACAATCGCCAATGCAATGTGAATAGAATAATCGAGAAACCTACTATGCATGAACTGCAATATTTTTTGTTAATTGGAGGCACGGCATGAGGTGTCTACCGTTTCCATTTGAATGGAATTCTAGCTTTTAAAGAATGCAGCTTAATTTCGATACAAACCCAACGCCTCTATTGCTCCAGTTGTATCGTTTTGTGCTTTTAACCTTATGTTAGCTCATGTATCCCCTTTTACCAACTAGGTTCATCACATTGAAAAAATACTATAATTACATTCAACATGCGTCTACGTCTTAAGATTTCATAGTCACATGCCGATATGCCGATTCATGGTCACGTTAAAGGTTAAAGAAAGCAAAGACGGAGAGAAATGTAGGCTGAATGAGTTACAGTGAGTTATGGAATGGTGCCAATCAAAAGGCGCATATACTTATAAGTGTTTTATCATTTTATATTGATGATTGAGTATTGTGTAACTATAATTTCAAGTTTTAAGCTATGATATAATCACTATTGTCTTTATTAATGTTGTCTGGAAATTCCAACCAAAGTTATAGTAGCAGTCCATGCTCAAAATTATGGGCCTGGTGTACCATTGACGAGGATGAGTTGGTGAGAGGTCTCAAAATCTGCACGTAAAAATTAATAACCTTATTATCATGCTTTTGGTAACATTCTTATTTCGATTTAGCAAACCCACGCTAATTGACAAACACACGTTTATTACCTTAGCAGAAGAAATGCGTTTTACTTTGAGTGATTTACAGTCATTCACACCAAGCAAGACTGCCAGGTACGTCAGAGAATTGGAGCTTAGGACAAGTCTCCGCAAATCTATTTATACAAACGATAGAAAACCACGTTGTCGTTGTGTTATTTTTAAAGCGCTACCTTTCCCCAATGACGTTTGTATTTACACGCATCATAGTGTAGTGGACTTGACATTTCATGTTTCATTCAGAATTTTAAAAAATGTTTTAGAACTGGTTAAAGCTGGTTGTGTTTCCCACATGCTGCTGCTATTCAGTCTGCCAATATCAATATAATTAATATATATATGTAAACTTACATTTCAATCTGCCAATATAGGGATAAATCCTCACACTCTCCACATCCTCCACTTCAAAAATGTTCTGTGCAATATCTGCCGGTATGCCAGAAACACCTTCATCCGTAAAATTCCCATCACAGTAGAGTACTTCGAGTAGAGGCAGTTTCATGAAAATCACACGGAGCATGGTATCATCTACATTTTCCACTCGCAACTTTTTCAAGTTTGGGAACATTTTAGAGAGAATGTAGAGCTGCGCTAGGGCATTGAAGTTACGTCCCTCAAAAATAAGCTCTTCGACGCCAGTGTGTTGTCGAATTGGTTTATGAATTCCGTTTTCCATAATGATATCATTTAGCAGCAGTGTCTTTAGCCCTGGAAGACATTTCAACACAAAATCCAAAGGACCATAGTACTGATGCAAGGCCAAATAACGGAGGTTCCTGAGAATTGGGAAGTCATCAAAATCCCTTTCATCATAACCACCACAGCGAAACGTAAGAATCAAAGTTTTCAGCGTCTTGTCCAAACTTTGGAGGAGAAAGTATAAGGCATAGCCTTTCATATCCGGATGTACTTCCAGACGAAGCTCTTGTAATGGAAAGTTTTTGTTCATGAGTTGAAAGAGCCCTATATCATTGAGATTTGCGTTGATATGCATTTTCGACAGCCGTTGTAGCTTCAACTGTGGAGTTTCAGGATTCGTAATGATGTTGAATACCAAGCTGCTCACATTCATTTTTGGAGGAATTATCACAGGCCAGTTTGGACAAGTCAGTTCTTCAATGTTGGGAAATGCTTGAAAAATTTCGAATAAAATTTGTGGATGAGTCACATCCATTGAAGGTGGAGGAGTTGCTTTCAACTGTCTTTCAATAGTAAAATTCAGCTTTAGCCAACGCAGTTTAGGTAAGTTGTTGGGGTAAAGGGAAGGAGGAGCTTCTTCAGGGCTCAACCCTTGAGGTATAAAATGGCCATGTCTTGATGAGGGAATGTGGATTCGAATGCTGAGCTCCTTGAGATTTTCCATTTGCCCTGCCAAAAGCTCCCATAGCTCCGGCCCTGTCCATGTGATTTGATGTAGTTTTAAAAACGTAATATCAGAACCAAACAAATGGAAAAATTCTCTTGCTGATGGAGAATTCAGAGGAATATCGCAGTTAAGCTCGTAGCTTTCACAACAATAGTTGGAGGAAAGATGAGTAAGGTATTCTTTGATGTGCTTCTCAGAAGGGAAGCGAACTTGGGTACGATTGCGAAGGAGTAGTGATGCTTCATATTCCCAGCAGCGACACACAAGGCGTAAAGTTTTTAGCTCGCTGTATGAAAATTCTTGGAAAATGCTTTGAACAATCTGTTGATTTGCATACAAATTTTTTAGCATAAACTAAATCAAAAATTTTATCACGTAATAAGTAAAATAATAATTTTATTGCTTACATGAGGAATTTGTAATGGGTTTAGTCCACTGTATAGCAGTGAATTTTCCTCCCAATACTCGGCCGAAAACTCGGAATTATGATCCATTTCAACAGATTCATACAATTTGAAGAAATCCTTTTTCAAAACGTTTGCCTTTCAAAACTATTTGATATTTTCTTAATCAGCCAACCAGTACGATTAGTAGTAACAACTGCGCATTTTAATCTTCACTTCTCCCAAAAAATCACCTTCTTACAAGATGGTAGCAACAGGAAATGTTCACATGAGGATGGAAAGTCGTAACTTTTCCCGTTTTGTTACAACTACTTGTTATTTACAAACAAACCTACACGAGTGATTTCACTCGTACCGAAGTTGTTCCTTTGTGAATCAAGTAAACAGTGATGGAAACAAAACACATCTACCTATAACTTGCAAGAAGCACAACCACGCTATATCCATCGATTTGATTGTATAGTATTGAAGAAAATGGAATTGGTTGTAAAAACCCATGCAAAACGTAAAAGAGTTTTACCATAAAGACACGTGATAGGAGACTACGCTTGGATTTTTGGTATACGTACTACTTCTCTTGCGCATCTGTCTTTGTCTTCTCGTTAACTAGAAAGCTTGAGTTTATACACAAGATAATCGCTTTTACTGTCTACACTTTGGGAACAGAAGGCTTAAAAGCTCCGATACAAAAGACTGATACCGTTCATAATGAAGATGACTCCTTTCATTTCGGCTAATGGAAAACGCTGTCTTGCAAACTTGATAAGCTTTTAAAAATAGAATGTAAATGTAATATATTCACTCACGATATCTGTCCCTGTTGACTTAGGGCTGAGATCAATTTTTCTTCTTATCTTTTATACCCTTCCCCCCAAAGCAGAAAGTATTGTATATAAGGCTTCATAATATAAACGATACCAGTTTTCGTATTCACTATACGCGATCAATCTTAATTTTCAACTTGAACACAGAACATTCTCTTTCGTTGTCTAGAAAATGCTGTCAATGAGCCAAAAACATTTTTCTTTGAGCACAGGGGAATAATGGATTTCAAACTACTTATCCCGTGCTCCGTGCTTATTGCAGAAAACACCATATATACAAGTGCAATGCATGCTACATCAAAGTTACATTTTTCGGTTCATAGAAGTTCGTCTGGAAGTAAAACCTATTATCATCACTGCAAACAGAGATTACGTAAATCTTTGTAGTAGAAAAAGAGTATCATCATTGTATTTTTAATATGAAGATATGTAACGTCCTCCTGTTCCGGGCATTGGAGAGGCCAACATTTTCAAAAATGAGAACATGACTATGTTTTTTTATTTTTCATGCTCAAACTGTCACTCATCATGCATTTTTGGCAGTCAAAATAGCAAATGAGAATGCATATGGTGATGATGAAACTAAGTTTGTCGTCTGTCTGCCTTTGATTTATGCATCAACCTCTTTGTTACAATTACTTATCTTTATGAGATTTTAATTTCCAAGCTGGCAACTGTGCCACGTGTACTTTGAACTTACAGAGATCAAATCCGTCAAATCACTGGCAACTGAAGTGGTGATGATTCTTCTGAAGGAAAATGTCTATTGTGCTTTATGCTTGCATCTAAATTAGATGATCTAACCAAGAATTCACATTAACATTATTTCAGGTTAAAAATGTTATGAAATTAATCCCATCATGTAAAGGTAAGGTTGAAGCATGATTTGTAGGAAATAAAAGTTTATTTATATTCTTTTATTGCAACAACAACATGGGTTATGAATGTAAACTTACATTCTGTACATGTACGAGTAGAAATCTAAAAATCATGTTAAACAAGTTAACTTGAACGAAACATAAGCAATCAGTCGCACTTATAACAAAATCGTTATAAATTCATGATTATTCGAAATAGGATTGTTATAAAATATTGCATTGATAAATTATTACGAAAGTACATTTCCATTTAAATAAAGTCGACCTGATAAATTAAACGAAAGTAAATAAAAGTAAATAGAACTAGATAGAACTTAAAGCGCATGATAAACCCCATTTTCATCGAAAAATGTAATCATCTTCCGAATCCTACGAGGGAGTAAGTCTTCATCTTCTACACCTTCCGGAAACGCAATTTTGCGCTGCATATACTGGACATCAATTTTTTCCAAACTTCTCAACTGTCTCAAAAAATATAGATCTCCCCAGTAGCCAACCAGTCTTAAATGTTTAAGTGAGGTCAAATGAGATGCGCTCGGGAATGAAGTAGCGTTGTGGGAATAGTTGTACTTGGCATTTCCCTTGGCGATCATGAAATGAAGTTCCACACTCTCCAGAGTAAAACTCAAGCTTTGGAGCAACGTATGAAGGTTTACAAGACCCAAAGAAACTTCAACATTTATTTGAAGATTTTTGATGGGTAGTCTCCGATCAATGAATTCTTGAATTCCAAACCCATTCCAAAGGTGCAAATGAAGGGTGTTGAGGTGAACCGGTAACTCAACCCGTTCCAAAGTGTAGAGCGAAAGGAATGGGTAGTTGATACAGGAAACACTTTCCAAATTTGGAAGCGCTCGGAGAACCTCCCGGAAAAAGCGGTAGCCGTTTCGTGGAGACGTGAACGTTGTCAAATTAATATTGAGCGTTTTGACAGATAGTAACACAACAGAGAAGTGAGATATTGCTTCGCGAGGATGGTAAGACAAGTGAGATCCAGTTATTATCAAAGTCTCCACATTTGTTTTGCTCAGAGCTAGTTCTCTGAGGAATACTTCAATTCCTGATGGACAATGAGAAACGCGTCCGTGGTCGATTTCAAAGGTTTTCAGGTAAGGGCTTAGTCGCAGAAGAAATGGGCGAAGGAGCATGGTCCAAGATTGGAATTCTATTCCAGAGAGACGCACATGTGAGCAGAGATCCTTCGCGAGTGTCGTATTGCTAGTTTCACCAACAAAGGTGAAATCGTCAGTTGTATTTTCCATGAAATCGTTGAGCTCAAGATAATCCCTGAACTGGAGCCGGGATCGGGTGATGAACGATTTAGTGGAGCATTGATGCCACTGGGAACACACTTGACGGACTGTTTTGAGATCATTGTAGTTGCAGTATTGAAATACTTTTTCCAAAACCTAAAACGATCGACAAAAAGCATACATATATTATATTTATTATTCAAAAGAATTTATTCATGAGAAACAAATGCTGTGCAATGGTGCGTACTTACATGAGGAATCGTTAATGGATGAACTCCGGTTGCGCTTTGTGCATCAATCGTATCCAGTCTTGGTTGCTTCATGGTAGACAGCATTTTGTCGGTTTTTCACTGAAAAAGAGTAAGATATAGATTCTTAATGCTCAAATTTTTATAGAATATATGTTCACGCCATTTATGAAACAATCCAAATCCTGAATTTCAAATCTTTGAGCAATATAGTTTGTCGTTGCGCTTTGTTCACATGACACGAATTTTTAATAATTGTGGTCTACTCACCACTTGAAGTAATTTTCTACTCCTTTCTTGCTCTAAAACTGCCAAGCTGGAACTGCATAATATGCATTTGATAATTTTGATATGTGGCTCAACCTGTCGAAGTGTCTTTGGCTTTGAAGCGAGAGCTCTGAATTGTCTTTTCTTTGAAAACATTAGTTTTTATTGCCTATTGAAAGTTGAGTATTGTATTGTGACTGAAAGCAAATTACACTTGAAACGTGCATGTACTCTTTGAGTTGTTTGGCTTAATTTTTTCATAATATGGTATTATGATTATGAAAACTAGCTGCAAACTGGAGCTCAAATCTCCAGAGAGTTGCGAAGAAGCCTAATCTTCTGTAAGTAATGTAAGTCAAAGTCATGCCAAAAGTTTACATTAACATATCCATCAAAACATTGCGACGTGGTATATGTTTACGTTTACAGCCTCCTCCATAAGGCGATCGATAAAATTCCATGTATATTTGAGTTGAGTATGAAACCGAGTACACTTGGCAATGGAAGCGTGTGGAAAGGTCAAGCTTCTGTGTACAATATATACAAACAAGACAAGCTACCATTTGCATGCTGCGTTGAGTATCGGAAGAGAGAGTAGGACAGGATGGAACATGCAGAAAATTTAAGCGCATGGCTTGACAACTTGGCTCCCATATCCGGCTAGAGATTTCCAAGTAGCAGCGAACAGGAGTCATAATAATAGTCATATAATGCCGTATCTTATACAAAAACGAGCTTGAACGACTTATGTACAGTATAGAACGGTTTTATCGTTCTGAATAATGTAAATGCTTTTAGTTTAGAAAGTTCGTTGCTGTACTCCTATGGTTTCTTATGTAAGGTATGGAGTGAGGGGAGAGAAATGCAATACAAGACTGGGAACAAAAAAGTATAACCATTCAACGGTAGAAAACTAGAAAAGCAAGAAAGCACCAAAGGATTTAGTATACTCCTGTATCAATTATCCATGACATGTCTAAAACTAAACTCAAAATATTCCCGGAAATTTCTTAATTGCTTAAGTACAAATCTTCAATTTTTCTAAACTTTTTTTAGAGGAACACTGACGCTGGATTATTTGAAGAAAATTTCCCATTTCATTTTATTTAAAATAAATGCCATTGTATGTTCAACATTAGTTAACCACTATATTACGACGATTCGTATAGTACTGATTGACATTTACAGATATGTGTGCGCAAAAAGTCAAGACAATGCATTTGTAGTAGTACCAGAACTAGAAGCATAAACATTTTAACAGTGGACATGATCACATACTCTAATGTATTGAGACAAGCGCAAGAGGCGATGCAGCAAAGTTCATGGGGCTAATGATGGTGCTGGTGCTGACCTAACAAGCATGTGGGTGGTCTAAATAAGTATAAAAGAGCTACTGGTTATGATAAAAGACGATATTTTTGTCTTCACGATAAACAGACGCATAAATAAATCAACACGATAAAGGCTGTCTGTAAATATGGAGCTCTTGACACACTCCGCTTAAGCCGCATTCTTTTTAGAAAATGTTTACATTAACTGTAAGATTGCAATAAACAGTTTCATATCGCATTACAATTTTTTTTTGTCTTAAATCCAACATGTTTTAGAATGAGTTTTGCTTTCAACCAAGCTTCTAATTTGGACTTTGTCACATTATGAAATAAAATTCAAATGGTATATGAAACAAAATCTACAGCACTACTCAGAATTGTTATGTTTATTTGGCTGAAGTTAAGTCTTGTCCTGTGTGGTTTCATCTTGTGGAAACATCTGTAAGAGTTTTTCTAAACAATTTTGTTCGTAGAAAGGTGATAATATAGAAGAATCCAGCAGCGATTTATAAAAAAATAGATGATGATGCAAAACCACAACTTTATAGCCATCTCATCTCACAAAAGTCGAGTCGAAACAGGTTGACCTTGTGAAGTCTCAGCCTTATTTCATCACACCATGATGACTCTTTAGCTAATTTGCATTCAATAGCTTATGCAGATGTTTGTAATACTTACCAATTGTCACAGTTTCATTGCACTCTTCTCTGTTCTATCCTATATTGTCAATCGTAGACGTATGTATATTTTAATACACATATTATATTGCATTCCATGGGAAATGAATCTACAAAAGTTCACTTTATTTTATGAATCCCCTAAAATGCTAATTCACATTACATAACAAGCATACAAAATGAAAATGATCTATAGCATGAAGAGATGGACTAAGGAATACAATATACGACTCTTTTTAACCCCCTACTGCTGGAGAATACTACATTAGAGGAAGAATAAATTAAGAAGCACGTTTAAGAATTTGCATCTTTTACAGGGTGCGTCCTACCCCATCGTGAATGGTGTGGTCGTTGTATGATTGTGTGTACATTTTTTCGCGAATTCTTTTTTATTGTTAGATCTGATTCTTCAACCCTCACACCACGAATTTGCTTGCTGCTAGTGATCTAAACATGTATGGACAGTCATTGTCATTATTATGTGAGTAAAGTACTCTAAAGATCAAGCTTCTTCTCTAATGAATTCGTCTACACATGACAATTTAATGTTGCATTATCCATTTATCTTCTTAATTTTTTATTGGGAGATGCGATAGTTCCATGTGCTTCTGATCCTCCTCTCGCTTCTTTTCGTTGAAGATGACAAATGATCAATCTCGCCTATATAAATATGCTGATAGTACCTAGCGTTCTTACAGTGTCCCAATCTAATACAATACTAAGGCTATTGTAAGTCGTAATCGTAAGTTTCCTCAATATCGATATGGTATTCGTCGTGTCAGATCTTCTGTCTTTTAATCACCATCTCTTTCTATGGCGTAATTTTTTTGAGGTAAAGATCTCCATATTTCTTTACCGAGGAGAGTGATCGTTTGTTCCAACCCATGTACGTCTGTAATTACACTCGTCTTTTTTTATCATCTTTGTTTCGAGATCGCGGTTGGCATCATTGAATACCTTTGCTTTGGACATGCTATGCAAATATCCTTTTTGAGTTTTGCACCCCTTTCATATCAAACCAGCCCTGCCTATTCACAGGTAGGATTTTACCCGGAAATAACACAACGAGGATACGATTCTGGAGACGAAAGATGAATCTCATTATTCATGAGGTCCAGTCTTTTTTTCGACCCATTTACGTAGGCATGTTTTGGGTGGTGGTTGTCAGTTGTGGTTTTAATGCAAGATGATAACAATGCCATGTATACATATATGTAACACAAGCCACTACCTCGTTTTTCACCACATGTATTGATAATTACGATATTAAATCGTTGCAACATTTTTATAGATTGAGTGGCTCAAGCTCGGGGATGAGCTATAATGGATTAATAGGGCGACTCTTTATGCTCATTATGTAAACTACTCCATGCGGCAGGGCCTGTCCCGTATGTAATAGTAGTTTAATGGAAAAATTTTGCATGGAAAATCTAGAGTGTATAAAAGGGAATATGGAATGTTCCAGGACTCATTCGTAGTTGCTCACTCAAGCTCACCAAATCTCTTTCTAAAAACTTCTCGGCCTTTACGCCAAACCCCAAAACTCAATCAACATGATTGCCAAGATCGTAAGTGCCCTTGAAATCAAAGTGGAAACTGCTTTGCAGAAATTTTATAGATTTCCAGTAATTGTTCGGAGTTTTGTGGTTTCACCATCTCATTCCTTTTTCTCCCTTTGTTTTATATAGGCCATCCTTTTCGCCGTTGTGGCTGTTGCCTACGGAGGTGTTGTTGGAGTTGCTAACCTCCCAGCCTCCACCGCCCTCCTTGCCGACCGCGTTATTGCTCAACCTGCCATCACCTATGCCGCTCAGCCAATTGTTCAACACGTTGCTGCTGCTCCAGCTATCACCTATGCTTCTCAACCAGTTGTCCAATATGCCGCTCAACCTGCCATCACTTACGCTGCTGCCCCAACTGTTATCCAACACGCTGCCAAGGTTGTCCAAACCTACGAGCCAGTTGAGCAACACGGATACAAAATCGTCTATTAAATACTCTAAATTCATTTCCTTCCTAAATTAAAAATGTCTTCCAGTCGTTGACTCTGAAAATTTGATTTTTGAGTTGTTTCCATAAACTTCTTTAGAATCTAGTTTGAAGGGAATCAATGGCATTTGTTATTTTTACTAAAATCTCTATATTCAATGACCATCATGTTGAATACAGCCACACCCAAAGAGATCTGTTGATGATAAATAAAAAAAAGTTGCCATCATGAAAACATTACTTGTTTCTTTCCCAGTTCTTTTAATTTACATTGTCTTGTCTCGCATAAGGGGTACGTGATTGCATGTGCTCGGATCATGCTTACTCTTACATGACCACTTTTCTGGCAAGCATAAAATATACTCTGGAATATACCCAGTTCCATACCAGTATATTTTTGCATGAAACTTCATTGCAATTTCGGGGCACGCCCATTTGCCATCGGTATGCAACTAAATTAGAGTGATGCAATAATATTATTATTGTAAGCAGAAAACACTTGAATATATTTTTACTGGACAATAATAATTGGATACGCCAAGCGAAGAGAGAGAGACAAGACAAACTTGTCTATATATACTTGACCGAGGAAAATAGTAATTAAATGTACGACAAACATATTTTAATGCATTTTTATCTTGAACATTTTCAGTATGCACAAATGAGTATACTGTTTAATTAACAAGGACAAGAGTAAATGTAACAAATTTATACTGAAAGGTGCATAATGTAAGTTTACTTCCCAAGGGTGTGCACCAGCTTTTCCTAGAGAAACAAATAAATACCATGCAGGAGCTGATGAAATAATTAACCTAACAAAAATACTTCTACACCAACCCATTATTAGAAGAGTATTTAAAAGGAGTAGTTCTACAATACAATGTATAAAGTATAAACAGTTTTCAGAAATGCATTACCACCACCAAAGCTTCCGGTTCAAGATATTTTCATTATTATCTGGAATATTATTTCTCATTCTTCCATTTCTCCTATTGCCCCAAAGACTTCGCCCTTGAAAATTCTGTCGCTGTTGATTGACTGGACCATACAATACACCTTGCTGGTTTTGGTACTGGGGTAGCAATCCTGGGTAGAAATTACCATTCAATAATTGTTGTTGAGGATTGAAAAAAATGGAGGGTTGTGGAGTTGTTGGTCTGGGTCGAGGTTTCGTTAATTCAATGACGGACTCCAGCATAGGTGTAAATTGTTGATCTAATGCTCTCAACACGGGAATCAACGCATGGGTCGTTCTAGCCGCAATAAAAAGCGGAGAAGGTATGGAATTTACAGCATCCGTTAAGTTGGGAAATAATCTCCTCTTGATAGGGTCAACGATATTTCGGAACCAACGGAGTAAGGGAAACATACCTCCTCCAAGAGGCTGCTGCTGTTGTTGTTGCTGGGATGGATTCCAAAAAAGATTAGGAGCTTGTGGCTGTGCTGGATAGAAGCCTTGCCCTTGACCCAACAAATAATTACCTACAATGGGCGAGGGAGTTTGGAAACCAGGTTGCTTCTGCTGCTGCTGGGTTGAGGATGACGATGATGTTCCTTGTTGGTTTAAGGTTGCAGTAGGGTTAAATTGATTGATAAGTTGCTGGATGCGTTGTTGCTGAGATAACAAACTTTGTAATTGGGCCGCTTGTGCTTGCAACTGTACCAAGTTATCGCTGCTAATATTATTCTGCTGTTGTTGAGCGAGTAAATTCCATAAAGGGTTGATAGTAGTGATGCCTCCATTATTGTTAGGAAACTGATTTCGGTCCCCAACAAAATACTCATCAGTTCTATTTTGTTCTCCCATACTCCATGTCATATTGTACAAAAGGTCATCTGGATACGCCACAGTATTGTAATTCTCTACTGTAAAATTCCTCCTAGTATTGCTTCCTTCTGTATGTTTTTGAGGGAAATAATAATTGTTATTTGCGTCTATCAGAGCTCTCGTGTATGTGTCCACTAGTCGCTGGAACGGAGTCATATCTTCGTTTACATATGAGAATGTAATATTAGAATTACCATTAAAGGGCTCAGTACCACGGGCGACGCAGCCCTGCCCTATTTGCCAAATTGATTGATCTTCTCCACATTCACATTTCCCATTTTCACAACGAAGTCCCAATGAGGTGTCGCATTCTCCAAAGGCTGATGCGAGTGTATTGTTATCTCCCACAAACCCAGTACTAAATAGGATAGAGTCTTCACTGGAGCAGGATCTTCCAAAGCTTGAGTCACAAGTCCCATTTTCTCCATTCATGACAAACCCTTTCTTGCATTGACAGGTGCGAGTTGTGGGGTCGCATTTAGCGTTTCGTCCGCAAGTTGGGAAAGTTGCGTAGGCACGAGGATCCACCATATCGGCACTTGGCTCACCATCAAGGCTGCAACTTCTCCCTGCCATGATGACACATTGTGACATGGCATCGTCGTAAATCTGGGTTAATGAATCTTGACACTGACATTGACCTGAAATGCACCTAAAAAATCCGTCAGCAGCACAAGGATTTGTGACTTTATCACAACTGGACATGTAATCTTGAGCGAAAGTTAACTGAACGAAGAAATTATTTAGTAGTAATACTGCTAATATGAGTGGTAATGAAAACGTTGGGGAAATGTGAGAAAATGGAGAGTTCCATGTGGAAGTGTCTTTCTTAAACGACTTCATTTTGATAATGATGAACACTTTTTCAGGGAACGCAGCAGTTTCTAAGTATGATGTTGTCAGTTTGCCAAAGTGGAAAGTAATGAGAACTGAAAAGTTGAATTGTTTACAACGAGCACGGAAGAAACTGGGAAATCCTTCTGCCAATATGGTTATGTGTGACTACACCTGCAAGTACTTTAGCATTGTCTATGCATTGCATAATGGTCCAGTAACCGTTTTGCAAACATTGAACTCATATTCTCATCATTATACCTCAACATTGCAATTAAAATAAGCTTTTTTTGCTAATCCCCGGACCAACCAAACCTGCCTTACACAATTTTGCATTATTTTAACAAATAGTTCCCGTTCCGTGAGGGGTGAAAGGGGTACAAATTATGTACAAATAGAGGTTTGTACATAGAAATTCTACAAATTACTCCATAAGATTTACACGATACAAGACATGAAACGACATTCATAACTCAGGTAAACAGTTCTACCCATACCATGTAATGGGATGCGGCTGTCATATTATTGTAGATACAATTCCTTGCATGCAAATTATTTCTGAGTGAATTGCTTTTTTTGGGAAATTTCATGGAAGCCGGCGACTTACTTTGTATACCTCAAATAGGTACATTGCAGTAGCAAGCAACGCATAATATGTAAACTACAAGACATGAACTGAAGATGAACTGCAAGTAAATCATGACTAACAACATGTCGAATCATTAAAATGTTGTTCATCATGGAAAACATTAAGTTATTTAATGTTTTACGTATGAAAATGAGATTAGCCAAGGTTAATAACTCATCACAAAGGTACACTAGAAGTTGTTCTATCATATCATCGACATGTACGCAAGCAACCCGACGCAGGTGAATTAGCCTGCGTGTGAGATTATTTTTTTCTACACTATTTCCAGTGGTAGGTAGCCGTATATATAATAACAGAATTAATTGTATCTCATAAAACCATTTCAAAAATAAAATTATATAGATTGCACACCTGCGTATAACTCACTAGCATAGGACTGCGTAAAATGTTAGAGAATTGTAAAAATGAGTCACTCTTCTCACTCCGTTGATGGCAAGTTGCAAAATCTTCATCAGTTTAGCTTTTGCTAATTTTTGCTTATCATTTGTAGTCTCTATAGCCTCTTTATGCTTTGTGGTAAAGTTTTCAACAAAATTGTTATGTCTCTACTCGGTGTTGGTGCTATCTAGCAATTACCAAGTTTGTTAAATTCTAATGCTAAACTGAAAAGCATTTATAATGAGCACAAGATGAATGGTATGGAACTTTGACGCAAGTTGAGCTTCCTTTAATTATGTCTTTTATAAATTTATGTATGTAATTCTCATAAAATATAGGGCGATAAAGATGCAGAAAATTGCTACCTACAAGAAAAATTAATATGAATACTGCTAGTTGCTGACTGTGGGAATGAAATCCAGTGTATTTAAAAATGTAGTTTAGTACGGATAAAGAATAATGGTATTTTAAAGACAGAAAAACTAGCACCTTCTGTTTTCATGCTTGAACGTATAGCCAGTGTTGCTGGTTTTGTTTTTGCGGTACCATAATTACATGCTTTCACTGGCTGCATCATTTATGTCAGACAAGCTAACTAGATATTGATATTATCCTTAGAAATCTACGCAAGTCCAGTTTCTTCAAATGCTACAAGAGTACTTACTTTTTAATATTTTCACATGATGACGAATCAGTCTTCCGGTGATGCAATAATATAAACCCAACACCAATGATTACCGTCCCCGGCGTCCCCAGTAAAAAAGTGCTTTGCAAGTTACTTATTTTTTCTCCTTTTGAAATGTCAACTACAATATTCGTAAAATTACAATAATTGAAGCCAAGACATTGCATAAATTACTTGATTATACCTAACTTAAACAAAAACGCAAGCAGTTATATGTTTAATTCAATTTTGTGCATTGATTTTATTAATTTTCTTTCTAGTAAAGTCTTTTTAAGCAGTATATTGCAGGTTATTCGTTACAATTTAAGTATTATGAGAATAGTAAATTGCTTAACACGAAAACATTGGTTTATAAGGAATTTCATGATGAGCAAGCATATTATGAAAGTATATCTTAGCTAATATTAATATTTTAATGGACAAATCCTCCAAATACCTGAACTAACCGGGTTTTATGCACCAAAGGGAAGTAACACAACAGAATCTTAGCATTCCTATGCAAATTTATAACTAAATAAATCAATATGAGTTAGCTAGAGAGACAAAAATATAATTCAGCATTCTCTATACAATGAAACTTTCAAGTAAACAATAATAATATGTATGTAACGACGATATGCATTTATCATTCCACTGTTAAGTAGAAAAGCCTAATTTTATCATTATACTGAAACACCTTCAGCAAACTACAATTTCAACTTGACATAAAGCTATAAATTATTCATTCTAAATTCATTGAACTAATCTCTTTTGTCACAAGTCACTTCTGTGATCTACTGGTCCCAGGTTTTTCAATTCTTATTTTCAATCTTTTCTGTTCTGATTGTTATACTCTTAGTAAGCATAACGAAGTTCGCTATCATATCCTAATTTGTCAAGATTAGGAATGCAAGCAAAGTTGATCATTGGAGGAGGGCCACACATTAAAACGATGGTGTCTTCAGATGGGGGAAAGAACTGCTCCTTCATCATTACATCGCTAACAAACCCTGTGCCGTATTTCCAGCCCTCTGTAAAAAGTTTAAAATGTTTAATATTACATTCTGACACTTTCGCAATGAGCAGTTTTTTATTCTTTAATAAAATACCTGCTGGTGGACGGTCCACGGTATACCACAACTTGAAACGATCGGGATTCTCATCGCGAATTTTCTCCAAATCTGAACGGCAAAGAATATCCTCTTCAGTTTGGTTAGCATAAATCAATGATAGAGATGTTTCATCATCGGCATCCTTGAAAACTGCGTTGACAATCTGTAACATGGGAGTGATACCACTTCCACCTATAACAACAAGAACAAGTTAAGGTTATACACAAGCGATATTCTCAAAGTCTTAACTCATATTTCAAATTTTCCATTCAACTATGGCGAAACCAGTTTTACTTACCGGCAATCATGTTAACTTTCTTAGCTTTACGTAGAACGGGATCAGCCTTTTTGTCTGGGCGAATGGCAAACTCTCCTATTCCATTGTACACCTGTGAAAATACATGACCAGTTACAATTAAAACCTTCTCTAACAAACGTTTTCACAGGTTATTGCTCAACTGTAATTTACCAATTTTCCGGATGGTCCACGAACATCAATGGTGTGACCTAATGGAAGATCATTTAAATACTGAGTAAGCTTTCCACCATCAGGAAACTTTGGGTGCGTATTCCGGAAGTAAACCTGAATACATACATAGGATATATAAGACCCATTTTAATGCATGGCTACAAATAGTCAAGTACGCACATTGATATCTTTAAAGTTTATACGAACCTTAACCACAAGATCCATGTGTCCGAGATCATCATCACTAGAAACGGGAGTATACGGTCTCACAACCATGGAGTCATTGACCATAGCAGACAAATGAATGTGTTGACCAACTGGCAGCCCCAAAATGTGGCTTTTGGATGGGAGTTCAAAACGAAAGAGCCTGGTATCATGAGACAAGACCCTTTTCTCCACTAATTTTAGAGGATACTTGGTCTGGTTATCCTTTAATGTAATAGGACGCTTAGATCTTTTCTTCCCATCGCCGGATGACGTAAGTTTGAACAGTGTGTACAATGCTGAAACAGCCACTACTCCAACCCCGATCCAAAATCCGACTCCCTGAAATTATTATAAAAAACTACAATTAAGATTTGCTAAAGATTCTCCTCTAGAACTAGCGCAGCGTATCAAAATGAAGCCAAGAAATCATCATGAATGAAACATGCACTACACACAATTATTATGTGTGCCTTACCGCTTTTGCTGGAAGTAAATCAGGCATTTTAAAACACTATTGAACAATATATTGACAATTTCCAATGCTATTATATTACGAGCGAGGATGCAAAATGCAACTGCAATGTATTCTTTTGAATATATTGCAATGCAATTAGTGATTAAACTCTACACTGTCAATTGGCAACCATTTTCAGTTGTTTCGGTGCCGGATCAAGGACATGGAACATGGGAATGGCATGATATCTTTATGTACAGACACAAGTACACTTCTGGAATGAAGATGATGATGAGTGCATGAAAATTCCTACACTACCATTCACATGCATGTAAATACACATGTGAACGTGTGCCAGCAATAGAGACCATAAGATTATCCTCAAAGTTTGCAAAATGCCAAGAGAAATGTCACGTAGTGCTCTTTTGATTCTGAATACACTCAACACAACCATCCATCCATCCTATCCAACCGAACCACTCAACCTTCACTCCTTCCTCACCTGAACCAGTCTATCCTCCTCACCTACTCATAAAATGGTACGGTATGCATATGTATTCGGCATGCGATATCGGGATGAGCATATCTACAACGAGATACGAGTCTGTATGTACTATACCACCAACTAAATGACTATTTGGACTAGGCTGGAAATACGGTATACTAAAGGAATTGGATGGAATATACCGATACACCGTTTAATTTACTATGATGCGCTATCCTCTGTCCTTATCCGGATGCTGACTTCACACACGACGTAAAAATACCCTTTAACTCCAATGTGACCAGTACAAAAATGGCACTTTTTAATAATTTCTAAACCAGCGTCTTCCTTTTTAGTTTACCAGCTAGCATATTTAGAATCGGTAGATAATTGTATTGTATAAATAAAAGTTTAAATGCGTATTTTTACCTGGAACACGTCAGCAGAAACCATTATGAACCTTTTGAAATATCCTTTGCAAGAGCGTCTTCTGCACTGCCCTGCAACTGATGGAGAATGAGTCTTTGACAACTGAGAATGGGACACGATCACTAAATGATGTCACCCGGTCTTTCCAGCATCCAGGATGAGTATGGTTTTGGAAAATAACACTTATAAAAGTATATATTTCAGCTGATTCATGCCCATACACATATTCGTTTGTATTGCAACAGGAAAAGTGCTATGTGTAACCACCGACTGAAACCTGAAATCCACAAGAAAAATCACCGCACAAATCTATCTCTTTCCTTGAGTCAGTGCATATGAGCATCAAATGATAGAAAATTATAGCACAACCTTCAAGAGTGAGATCGAATCAAATCAGTCTCCAACATACTCATACTTTATGCAATGCATTATAATATACCATCGCAATTCGCATTGTGCCATAATATCTGATTTTCAAGGATAAATACAGGGTACGTATATATTGCTTGCTTTATAAACTTGATTCCAATATACATTTATTCTCCAGCTATACATGATATGGTTCTACAACCTTTCTATTTCTTTAATTATACGTGCTCCTACACCAAGTGCATCAAACCACATGCTCATGGCCATCACAAGGAAAGCTTTGTTGCGTGTTGTCGGTAAATGTAATGTACTAGTACATTACGCAATATTGATTGAGAGTGCAAATATGATTGAAACAAAAGTTAAGAATATGATTATCCAGGCGACAGTAAGATAGGTTCTGACATGCTGGCTAGATTTGTACTTTACTAATCTATGCAAATCTTATTATATCCTGATTCTTGACTTACAAAAATGAAACTTCAAAAGAGTGAGACCATTGATATATTAATACACACAGACTTTAACTACTTTACAACCTTCAACTATATTTTATTCAAATTCAATACATAAATTTGTGAAATTAAAAAACAAAAATATCCCATTCATAAATCATACTACGTAAAATTAATACTCTCTACATCAAACTAATAAAATTAGTAAAAATTAATAAATAATGAATAGCGAATGAATCTCATGCAAAACAAAGGACAGCTTTCTTATGGCATGATAGCCAGGCGAAGATACTTGTTTTTGCAGGCGTTGATTTGAACATTGAAGGTAGCCGGGTTCTGTAACAATAATAATTCCATTTAGGTAACAACATTAACTAATCATACAACATAAATATCTGGTAGATCGTAAGTTATCTATTTGATGTATACGTACATTAACGTCATAGAAAAACGCTGTGAAGCGACATCCTGTTATTTGGGTAAGTTTACGCCATCCGGAATTGTCAATGTTAGGACCATCACCGTCTTGAGACTATTCGAAAAAGTGAAGAATGAAAATATTTCATATATTTCAAAAGTGCGTGACAAGTTTAAAGTTTAAATTAATAAATTATTGGTCGCGAAGAAAACGCATGTACTGATGTACTTACTTTGCATATTAAGAAATCAACTTTCTGAGCTTCAATTAGAGGCTTCAATAACATTGCATGTCTCAAAAACTCTTCGATGTCAAAGGTTTCATCGGACTCGCAATCCATTAAGTAGATCATGTATTTCATCTTGCGACTGTAATCTTCAATGATGCTCACAACTTCTTCTTTGCTATGTAATCCGATTCCTTCAGCTTCAGAGATTTCTAACTCCCGACACAAAGCTGCTCGAAATCTTCCTGCCAGCTTTGGAACACCAACAATCTGCAATTGCAACATACATCGTTGACTATAGTATGTACAACCAAGATCACGATAATAATAATATTAATAGCCATACCTTCATTTCACATTGTTTGAGATTCGGCAATCTCTGTGGTATAGTATATTGTCGAAGCAGTCCTAATACGAAATACGGGAAAGGTCCACTTGGATCATCTAACATTCCTTTCCTTTTCAACTCGGAAATGAAGTTTTCGAGACGTTCGTCCGCACTTGGTTGATCGTCAAATGAATCATTACTGGAACTCGTATACTCGGGTGTTTCTGCATCCACCCTGCCCATTCGCCCGTCGTTGTTAAAGCCGCTACTGATGCTATCCGACAAAGAATCCTCCTCGTATTCATCATGTAGTTCAATCTTGACATCATTCACGCCCGGTTCCACCTTCACCTCCTTAAATGCCGTTGTATTTCCAGCAATTCTAGTTTCGCTATCGCTGTCTCCTTCTGATTCTCGTTTAATCGTGCACTTCATGGTAGTTTGTATATCTTCAGTCTTTAAGGACACATCGTTTTCCATCTTAATTTCATCCAACACCATTTCAGTTCCCTCAACTTGCTTGATCGTGGTATGATCAATTGATTCCGCAATTACTGGTTCTGGATTCGCCAACTCTGGCGGTGCTTGGATTATCTCCTGTGGAGCCTCTTGATTATCCTCTGAAGCATATGAGCCGCATGAAACTTTCTTGCTGCCGTCCTCATCCTCGTTCATCTTATACAAGAAATAAGAATACAAATATTGTACGTAAACACATTTGTCTAAAATCGCAATTAAATCTTAAACTTATTGAAAGTGTGCTACCTGAATATCCAAGTTTTCAATTTGATTGACAATTTCGGATGACATAACCGCTGCTTGATTTCGCACATCAACATCAGCTACCACTGCGCTATTCGTAGTGTATTCGGGTTGACCAGACAAGGAACTTTCATTACTTTCTGCAGAAACGTCGACAATGAATCCATCTTCTGAAGCCCCATGGGGGTCCTGCCAGTTTTTTGATAGTTGGAAGAACAAACCCCCACTTTCATACTGCTGACACGACTTTAACTTTTTCTGAAAATGGAATACCCAAGAAGCTAAAACATTAGCGAAACCACTAATCTCTAAACTATGCATTAACATGCGAATATATATATTGTTATCCCCTTACCCTCAAGTTTTCATCATGTTCGTTTTCAATATCCGGATCAGAACAAGAGCTATAAACACGATCGCATAATCGGAAACTTTTGATTACTAGCTGGTCAGGAGCAGTGTCGTTGGAAGAGTCTTCATCTAAGTGGCGTTTGAGACCACCTTCTCGCAAAATTTTTTCTAAAATAATTTGTTTCCTGGCCATCATATCCGAACTGTCACTACTACTCTCGTACTCAGAAGCGACTTCGTCAGTGTACTCTGAGTCGGATGCTGCTGCCGAACTGCCTGTGGTCTTGCTTTGAGCATTGTCTTCATCTTTGCTTTTCTCGCCCCCTGTTTCTTCAATGGCACGACTTTCCTGACCATTGTCAACAGCTCCTCCTCTGCTGGTATTGTCCTCATTGTCTGAAACTATACGCATTTCATAAATTACTGCACTGTAGCTTTCTTGTAATTTACTCAACAAAATAGAGTACATATATATAATATATTCATATAATGAATCTTACCATCCAAGCCTAAATCGATTATTTCAGGCGCAACATCGGTGTTTGGTCTCGAAGAAGGTGCCCCAGAAAATCCAAGTTGTCGAGGCGTTTGGGGACTCTTCGCTACTACTGGCGCTACTGGCACTACTGACAGTGCAGGTACAGGTGGCAAAATCTGCGGAGGGCTAGGTGCACTATGAGAAGACGTTACTAAAGCCTGGTGGAAGGTACTCGACACCGGATAGTAAGGTGGATTATTATTAGCACTGGAATTCACGAAAGGGCCCGGAGTGGGAGCACTTCTTTGATAATTGGATGTAGGTGCTGCATACGGATTTGGAGTTCGTGGAAGTCTCCCAGCATACTGGTTAGTAAAATATCCGGGATGTTCAGTTGGATAACTTTGATACTGTTGCTGGCCATAAAAATTAGCTGGATTGAAATACTGGCCATATGACTGACTAGCTTGACGATTTTCAGTTTCATATGGGACCATACTTCCACCATGTGCCTGCCTTTGCACAGTCGAAATCGCACTGTGACCTACGTTTTGCGTTGCATACCTAGAGTGTAAGGGTACCGGAGGGGATGCAAAGTTTCGATCCTGGGTGGGTCGCTGACCATGTCTTGAGTTCATTTGGACCATGGCACTTGGGTTAGCTGGTCCAGAAGGCAACGCAAACCCCAAGCTGCGAAAAGGATCAACCTGTTCTCTATTACCGTACCCAAGAAATGGGGGCATCTGCTGTGGAACTTGTTGCGGTACAGCTTGCATCTGCCATTGATAAGGTAAAGCATTACCCGGATGTCTTTCCGAAGCTGGGGATCTCGGACCAAGCTGTCTATACATTGAACTTCCGTGAACAGCAGCAGGGTTAGGGAACCCAGGATTCATGTTCGACGTGTCAGTAGAAACCCTCCCTGACTGATGGGGTGAAGGTCCCCGTCCTGATCGTCCACGCCGATTCATTCTCTAAAAATAAATAAATAATTTGATAAGCACCAACTTCCAAATCCTTAAATCCTCCATCAGCACTTAAACAACTACTAACAATTCAATACAATTCAAACTCCTACTTACCCCTAGATGTGCCAACTAAATCGATTAATATTACTGACTAGATTTATTGCACTGGTGACTGAAAAATAACAACACTAAAAAGAATAATTATAATATTATTCGACTCAATAAAAATAAATCTTCTAAATGATTTAGAAACAAACTCACTCAAACTACGAGAAATAACAAGAATGCGTCTTTCGTCTTTTGTTCGGCTGTCTTTTTCCTCGCTTCGCGTTAGCTCAAAAAACGTCAAGTCTTGATTCGTTTGCACAAGCGGCACACAAACAACACAACTTTTTACTTTTACCTAAAATGCATGCAAACTACGTATGCATAGGACTTTCTTTGTTGCTGCAGATAAAGCACTGAAAGCACGTTGCTTTGGTGGTCCATATACGCAAAGTTGTTTCTTATGAATAGAGTATGTAAATATTCGTCAGACTTGATGATCATAGCAGCATCGTCTTCCAAACAGAAGAGATCGAGAGATTAAAGTTTAACGATCCTGGAATAATATTTACTTTATACTCGTATTTCGTATTTATTTACAACGTTGACGTTAATAACAATATGATTATGATTTTCTACATCCAGATATACGTATTTAAAATGTTAACTCATGGGTTACAATACGGGTTTATATATAACGTGGCTCTAAGAATAAACATGCTCCGCTCCCAAACAATTTGACTATTACTACAAAATTGTTATGAACGGTTGTGTAATTAATTATAATATTAAGTAAAACAAAAGATGTACAGGAATTACATGTAAGATTTACTAAAACTCGTTCGCTAGTCATTTCAACTTTCAATTCATCATCATTTACATTTTACAATAAAAACTGCATTTATTCCAAGAACGCTGCAGTTATGGTGGTGTCGCCTGAGCGGCTGGAGAGGAAGCTTCTGAAATACACTCAAGAGGTTGACCACTTGCTGAGGTGCCAGGTTCCATTGGCTGCATGAATTTCCTACTAACCCGTCCTGCTCGAGCTTCATTGCAGACTTGTCCAACAATCATATATATTTTCTTCTTTGAATAGTGGGGCTCAAAGCCACTGTCTGCGATAAAGTCTACCATGGCTTCAAGGGGCTCAGGAGGCAATCTATCCTTGTAGTACTTGGTTCCGAATGGGGATGCTGATGCTAGTACCGAGTCTTCAAACACTAATGTTGTCATCTTTCTAGTTAATCTTGTAGATTTGCCATCTATTAATGTAAAAATAGAATTTTTAGGTATTGCTAAGTATTCTAAATTATTACAATTATCGTAAATAAGCTTAAAGCTTACTTGATTTCACCACCACTGCCACAAGTTGTTGCTGATTTACATAAATGTTTGGATAAGCTTCAGAGAGTACGACCTGTAAGAAGTGAAACGGTACATATTTCTGAGTTTCCCGATACTTTGGGTTAATGTTTGATATGATAGCAGATTAATGCAGCTGAATATAATCATAATAATAAATAAATAAACAGTAACCCTTACCATTCCATCTGAATCCACTTCCCTTCCCATGACTTTATCTACTAGAACGTCAACACATGGAGGTCTATCAAGTGGCAAAGCGGAACTACTACTTGCTCCACCTCCACTAGACTTCTTTTTTCCTTCACGGACGTCACCATCTCCTTCAGAATCTGTCAAGGCTTTCTTGGGTGAAGGAGTTTTCGGAGTCTTGACCATTTTTCGAATTCGTGGTGGTGTGTCATGGGTTTTGGTTGGAGTGAGTGACTGCCTTTTCCCCCCCTTGCTATTTCCTGCTGCTGCAGTCTTTTCAGCCCGCTGCTGGCTTTTCAGAATGGACACAACGTTGTCATGCCCTGTAAATTCAGCATATCTCCGGGGAACCGTGTGTCGCCTCCCTCTGGCAGTGTACATTACGGGTTTTTCTTCCTCCGAATTTTTTCCAGTTGACCCAGACGACGAAGCAATGGCTGCCATCATTGCGCCTTTTTTTCGTCTTGTAGACAAACGAGGCTTGCTTGATGAAGACGCAAAACTAGATACCGAAGCTTCTGAACCTGATACATCGCCTCCCAAGTCTTCCTCCAACGGGATAACTGGCTTTTGTTCGATTTCCATTTCACTTTCTTCTTGACCACTCTCAAATTCCATCATATCATCAGCGCCTGGCGCTGAATCATCAAATAGTAAAGCGTCTTCTGCTGCTAATGATTCTTTTTCAGACGCTGTTGCACTTTTGTCGCCGACTACATTACTCAACGCGTCTTCATCTGCATCTCCTATTTCATCACCAGATAGATCCTCTTGTTTGATAATAGGTAACTCTGCAGCCACGTCTTCAGGAGTTTCTTCAACAGTTTTCTCTTTAGTTTCTTGCTGCTCATTAGAGCTATTGTCTTCCTTTGCAGTTTCACCAGCAGTCTTATCAACTTCCATGGTCTCTGAAGTCGTCTCCTTGCTTTCACTCTGTGATTCTTCTGCCAGTACTTTATCTTTCACAATGTCATCTGCAGAGTCCTTAGTTTCAGTTTCAGTAGATTTCTCCGCTTCGGGTTGTTCCTTTCCTTCACTGCTTTCCTGCTTTGTAACAGTTTCCTTTTCCTTCTCCTCAACTGCCGCTGGCTTCTTAGGGGTGGAAGACGCTTTAGCTAAATCGGCTTGTTCAACAGTCTCCTTTTTAACCGGAGTCGTTGCATTTGGATCTTTTGGAAGAATTTTTACTGACGGTTTGAATGGGTAGTTTGAAGACGGTGGAGCTGGTCGAGGAATTAACTTTGGCTTTTTTGGAGTTGAAGGAGATGCATTTCCATACGTTCGCTTCACACCTCCACTGCCAGAACCCTTGCCTTGAGTTTTGTAGTTCCTGAATGCATGAGTGCTGGAATAATTTGATGTTGGTTTTAGTTCTCCCATATCTTCATATGGACGAGCTTCTAATTTCTTCACTTTCTCTTCAAGAAACTTTACGCGCTGGCAAACAAGGTATACAGCATCTAAGGTTGATCAAAATACTAATTTTAAACTTAAATTCATAAAAAATTGGAAATGTTATTCAAAATTATTTTAAAATAACATTTAGTAGCGAAAAGTACGAGGACTATAATAATACTTACAGAATGGGTTATCTGCATCCTCTGGATTTCTGTGAATTGCACAAATAATGTCATTTGAAATGAATCAATAATAAAAGTATGTGCCCATTATTACATCATAGTATGTAGTAGTAAGTAGTATGTATTTTACCCATTAGCAAACTTTTCCATATTGACAACTTCAGTGGGAAACAACTTGATACCTAAAATAATTCAATAAGGAATGGACATGAGCATCTTAAAACTTGTACATTCAACAACGGTAAGCGTTACATTCATCCCACACATTATGTTCAAAATTGCATATAAACTCACCAAACTGTTGTGTGATCCATTTATCCAAAATGTTAAATTTCATCTGCATTTCCAGCATCTGGGAGCATTTTTTCTCCAACATCTTCAACCTCGCCGTCACGGGACCAGCCAACTTTCCCTGGTTCTCGTCATCCCCACTCAGAACATTCTTTCCCCCAGTTTTTTCACTGTTTTCATTCTCATCTGTCGATGCACCACCTCGTCTCGTTGCACACTATAGCACTGAAAGGATACTACTTGGAATCAGATATTTATATCAGAAGAGTTTTATATGGAACGCGTATGGCACAATTTATACACAATGCATGCACTATAGATGTATGAGAAGAAGCTAAAAGGAAGGCTTACTTATAACATGATTTCTCCGTGTTGTTTGATTCTTTATGGAGAGCTCATGTCGTGTTGTTTTGGGAGAAACTGTGTTTCATGCAGATTTTAAACGCTGACCAAGTTCAAGTCATTTTAGTCTTGGAGTGATCTAATGAGATAACATTTCATTCATAATATTTGTACATTTTAGCAGAAACTGACCTGAGAATAGGATCAAGGGGAATTTGAAGGAGTTGAGATTGAGACGCCCATGCAATATTACTTCTTTGGGAAACCGAAAACATAACGTTTTGGCTTGCAGGATCGGTTGGAAAAGGGTTATCAGTTTTGCAGATAAGCCGTAGGCTTTCCAAACTGGATGAAGATGAGGCGAAGTACGAACGTTAGTAAGAATGGGCCAGCTGCGACAGTTAAGCAGAATAGTGGAGGTGGCCAC
>LJIJ01002268.1:0-29123 GCA_001718145.1 Orchesella cincta
ATTGAAACGTCAAAAAATGATGGAGGAGCAGTCAAAGGGTCGTAACTTCAAAATTGCATCAACAGCGGTATTATGAAAATGAGTTATAATTCTGCAAACATTTTGAGTTTTGGACGAGATTGCAATTGCAACTTGCAATGTAAATTTTGTTTTATTACAGAAGACAAAGGAAATGCTTTGGACACATCAAAAGAGCCAACCCAGAGGAATATGCAGCAATGAAGGAAGCAGCCTATCTGTCATAATTAAACCCTTGGGAGAATTGGGAGCTCTTCGAAAAGAAAGATGAAAAGAGAGCACAAGAATTGTGGGACAAGGTTGTCTTGCTGGAAACTGAAAGATATGACGTGGAAGAGAGGAGAGCACGGCAAGAATATGATGTGAGTACATTAATTAAATGTCTTTATTTTCTCTTTGCATAACCTGATACTAATGATAGAATTTGAAATAATTCAGTATAAGGAATTGAAAGAACGTCAAAAGCAGCAGTTGAGGGCGAAAGCATTGAAGCTAGGCCTGGAACCTGAGTAAGGATAAGTTACCTCATTCTTTTTTATACAAACCGGTTTCGAATAAATTTCACTGTAATGCATTGCTTTTTCCTTTAGGGCCTTAACAGGAAGATATCCGGTAAAGTGAAAGTTAACAGGCACTCACATTGCATATAAAGTCAATCAAAGCATACTAACTGATTCTATACTGGTTGTGATTTTTTCAGCCTAAAATAAGAGTAGCTTCCAAATACGAGAGGCGAAAGGGACTTCGACCTTTCGGAGAGACAAAGGGCTTGTTTGAAGGGGTTAGTATACGCAAACATTTTGTAGGACCTAGCGCAGTAGCAATTAATAATTTTGTGTGTTTAATAAAACATTAGGGATTCATTGAGGAGTATAATCAAAAAGTTGATGACGAATGGATGAATCGACAAGAAGTGTTCACAAAGAGAAATTCAGAAGATCTACCCCCGTGGCTAGCGGACATGCCAAGGCAAATAATTAAACAAATAGAGGAAGAAGAAGCAGCCATCAAGGCAGTGATACTTAAGCAAGAAATGGAAGCAAAAGTAAGGCAATGCGAAACACTATTTATCTATAATACAATTACATCGGCTTGTACGTTTGTGATTTTGTACTCGTAGGCAGCACTTATTGCTGAAGAAGAGGCTAATGAAAACGAAGAAGTTGCAGAGGAAGATGCAGAAGAAGAAAGAGAAACGGAAGAGGTAGCTGAAGGAGATGAAGAGGCAGCCGAAGAAAATGAGGAAGCTGCTGAACAGGATGAAGATACTATTGAAAAGAAAGAAATTGTAATCACTGACGAAGCAGCCCCCGAAGAAGAGGAAGAAGAGGTTGCGTCAACGGCTGCAACTGAAGAAGTTGAAGAAGAAGAGGAAGTTGCTTCAACAGCAGCAACTGAAGAAGTTGAAGAAGAAGAGGAAGTTGCTTCAACAGCAGCAACTGAAGAAGTTGAAGAGGTTGAAGAAGAGGAAGCTGCCCCGGAGAAATCGAGCTCTCCAGCACAACAACAAGAGGAAGAAGTAGAAAGAAGAAGAGGCGGAGGAGGAAGAAGAGGATTAATAATAATTCATAAGCTACTCTATTTATGTATATCATGCTTAATTTTATAATACATATAATATGCAAAATGCCACGCCAGGCCAGATCTGGATACTACATATATAGGTGTATTCACCAAACCCTGAGGTGAATGCGTTCAGTTATGTTTCTCTAATAAAGTCAACATGAATTTAAACCATTTCCACTAAAGACGGACATAATTTATTTATACAGCTTATTCATCAGTGAGAGAACCTTCATCTGGTGGAAATATTTCAAAACTTTTCTCATAAATAAACGCATTATCTGTAAGATCCACTTCAACTGGAAACAGATTAGCATTTTCATTGCTGAGTTGATGCATATCCTCATAAAATTCTGCGAGACCTTTGGAAAGTTTCTGCAACTGGGCTGCCACATCTTGCACGTGCTTGTTGTCCAGCAGCTCCAACTTGACTTGCACATCCGAACGTAGCTGCGCAAAACGTGCTCGTGCTTCCTGACGACATCGGAGCACCAGTCTAAATATGATAATTTTCATATCAATTTTCATAATTTCATAGATGTTTGGAATGCGAGTCCTTATTACGTTTAGTTTGAAATATGTTTTACCTGTATTCATAGTTTCCAGTTTCCACCCGATAAAGAGGCTCCTGAACAGACGCGTAATTAAATTCTTCATCATCCATTTCCTTAACTTTCAAGCAAAATGACAAATACTCAAACTTTGCATCCGCATACTTTCCAATTGTCAATTTTGTATCGGGAATTGCCTTGTGAAGATACGTTCCCAAGTCTGATAAAATCTATGCAGAACAACCAAAAGGTACAATACAGCATGTTCCAATCTAGTAAGGTTTAAAAAAACAATATTCCATGTATATCGTCTTACTGGTTTTAATTTCTTGACCATGTCCACGCCCCGTTTCTCCATTTGCCGATGATAATCAGCAAATTGTGTAAATGCCAAAGATGCTCTTGGCTGTGGCTCCCTAACCCCAATCACAGCAAATGTCTCTCCAAACAATTTGACAACCCTTAAAAGTTCTAGGTACGCTCTTAGCAATCTTTGCGTATGTTCCACGAGTCCTCTGTACATCACCTCAGTTCTTTGGAGGTCGGTCAGTTTTTTAACAAGATTGTCGTTGCATAAGATTGCTCTAGAGAGGCCTAGCGCGTCGCTGTGGCCGAACTCATATTTTCCACCAACCGATGTTTTCACTTTCTTCAAAATAATGTCCAAGCTTTTCCCTTGGGCTGCATCAGCATGGAGTTTATTATAAGATATGGTAACCTCATTCTGGCAATGAAAAATAATATTATGCCATTATTATAAAAATGTAGCCGTAAGTCGTATCGCGTGTAAAAATAAATATTCTTACTTGGTTTGGTACCTTTATGCTCTGAATCATCTTTGCAACTTCTACTTTGGTTTTGCCCTTGACGGAAATGTTATTCACGCCTGTAATCTCATCCCCACTTTGCAACGTTCCATCCTTTGCTGCTGGCGTGTTATCAAAGACTTGAACAATGTAGAGACAAGGGCAATTTGGAGCACCACCTCCGATGCTGATCCCTATCATGTTGGTATTCCCATCTTTTGTGATTGTCACCGAGCCTGAGGTAATCTTGAGGCCCCTATAGATCCCCAATAAAAATAACAAAAATCAATTCTGACATTTGATACTGTTTTAGGTTGTTGTTGCATTACTTGGCTATTAATATTGATATTAACAAAGCTAAAGCAAACAAACAATAATGTACGTGGTAAACCCTGAGAAGTGCGTCCCCAAAGCACTTTCTGTAGCCAAACTCCAGTGATGTAGATACATATTAATTAAATAAAAGTGTACTTGTATTACGCTACTGCTCACATACACAAAATTACATTGCAGTTATAACAATTATTAATGTTCCTACTTGCAACAGTGTCCCCATTATGTAAGTGTGCCCGTTCCCAAAAAAATTAAATATTTTTACACTGCATGCAATGTACACAACAGAGAAAGCAATTGCAAATTAATCAAAAAATTACTCAAAACAAGGTATTGATCTTGTTTGTCAAAGAATGTTAAGTTCAGAGAATTACAGATTGTCATGTTGTTGATGAAACAAATCAACAGGAAGCCATGAGCTACCACTGTCACTACGGTTGGAGGCTAAGGAACCGCAACTATCATCATTATTGGAGTGGGACGGACTCTGAGTGAGCAAAATTTGTTCCACGTCATCATCCAACTTTGTATTTTTTTTGCTAATAATCTCATTTGACCATGACGAGTCTGGAAGGTCTGGTAGTTTTTGGAAATCGCTAATTTCATTAATTTGGGATGTTGGAGTTCTCTTATTGAGCTTTGTGGTGCATTGCTGCTGATACTGAGTCTTTAAGGAAAATGGGCCATCATCATCAATAATGTCAACGTTTAGGTCGAGAAGTAGAGGTATATCTGTGGACGATGTATTATTTGAAGCTCCTGAGTTGCTTGAGCGAGTAGTAGTAGTAGCTACTAAACTATAGTTGGTGTTGGTGACGTTGGTGGAAGTTGTGGGCGGAAGTGGTGAGGAAATTTGCTGTGTTTCGATCAAGTTATTAGTAGTAGTAGAAGCAGTAGTAGTAGTAGTAACCCCACCACCAATGAGATCAATTAAGCTGTTGTTAGCCCTGAATCCAAATGTATATAATATATGCGAGTTGGCTTTTAGTAAGTATAGCAAGAAATTAAGCAACAAAAAGACACATTGAATACAGTATATTATTTTTAGCACCGCAACAAAATGAAGCTTCGTTGCAAAATGCAATTCACATTCAACAAAATTGAAAACAAAGTATAAAAAACGATGTGAACATACATTCGGTCTTCTACCATACCCTGCTCACGGTAGTCCAAATCATAATCAAAACTACGAGAACCAAACGGAAGTAAAGGGTCAGTGTAGAAACGATCAAAATCAAGATCCGGGTGTCGGCTCCGAATGCGAGACTGATGCATTTTTCAAAGAGAGAGTGGGGTTGAAAGTGGGAACTTACTAATAATAATTATAAGGTTTTGAAACGTCGGATTGATTGAACGTAGAGGGGGCAGGAGATCGATGTACACGAAAATGTTTAGCTACAAAATGATACAATTTATTTTAGGTATACTCACATATAAAGTAAGCAAATACAGCTTTCGTTCAGTGCTGCATACATTTATGATCATGATCATGCATTATGATTGAGTGGTGGTTATGACTTTAGTACTTGGATTTAAAAACAAACTTGTGTATTAACATTAATCAATAATAATTAGTTTAATGTGATTACTTATTTGCATTTAGTAATAATTACTCACATTTTGTCCTCATCAAGGAAGAACTCATCTCCAAAGTCTAGCATTGTGTCAAAGGGAAACAGCAACCGATTTGCCCCAAATCCAAATGGTGAAAATGCCAGTGTGAAGTGAATTTACACAGTTGCACAGCACAACTCTATACTTTATACATGTAGTCCAAGGGGAGCTTTGGAATGCTTATTTTATTATTAAGCCAAATTAATTAATCTACACAATAATTACGACAAAAAATAAATAGCCTTCAATTTGTCTGACTGATTTCCTAAAAAACAATTACAAATAGATGTGCTAATAATTGTTTTCAGTTCCAAATAGTTGAACAACGCAAATGGTGTATAGGTAGCCTGTCCAACTACTTCCAGCTCACTTTCGACTGTCATAATAAACCTTCGTATACGATATACCACTTTCTATTGAATATTCAATTGGAAAGCTGGACATGAATGTTGTTATGCACACATTATCCTACAAATTGACTCGTTAGAGTAGCTATATATGGTCAATCCTGCCTTTAGTATAATCACAAGTATAATATAAAAACATACAGCGAGCTGCAATGTAAGACTATACAATACAACTACAATATAATGTTATGCACAGTCAGAATTGTATTATATAATAACACATAAAGTAATTCTTTTATAGAAAGAGAGATAATGCCAGACGTACAAACTTGTGTTCTTTGCTCAAATTGATGCTGTAATAAATTATTATATTCCCTGTCTACCTATCTATCTATATATGTCTAAATGCTAAAACGGTTAAAGTAGTACTAGTAAAACCTTCTGCAGACCTCTTATTCCGCAGCTGTTTGACAACCACCAACCACTGTGTGCTTAGAGTTTCATTCCAGACTTTCCACATTCCTATTCCCTTCAACCAACCGATCGATAATTCTAACGTATACATATATTGCGCGTACGAGGTATATCTATATACTAAAAAAGTCCTAGTTTGCAATAATGCTTTGTCTCGACTGGAGGAAGAGGGCTTTCTTTTTTAAGGAAGTTGCGCTTTCTTTTTCTGGAGCACACCCCCCACAGGCTAGGCAGATTCATTTAGCAATAGCACTACAAACAAGCGTAGCATTATTTCATTTAAATTATAAGCATATATTCATGACATGACATGACACTTTTTATGTAACGTATCGCAAAGTATCTGGACTAGTAGTAATTAGGCTTGTAATTAGTGACAGTAGTTATTTAATCAAACGCTACATGATAATTTATCCTCTGATTTCACACACTTGTTAAGAGAAATTTTATTGACAAGTGGCGACTCTCAGAAAGTGCATGCATATTATTCACAGCTAGTCACAATGGGTTGTTACGCTAATCAACTTGATTTACAGTGCATTGTTAAATTATTTGGAATAATCCTGACCACTATTATCCTAGGTCAGGGTGAAGCATTTAAAGTTACATTATACGAACATGTAAATTACAAAGGTATGAAAGATCTTTATACTGCAAATTTTAATTGTAACGAATAATTCGTTCGTAGTAATTAATTATTTCTATTGTGTGATACCAGGGGCAAAGCGAGAAATCGAAATATTCCGTTGTCACAATCTTCTCAACATCAGTTTCAACGACCATGCGTCTTCAATCATTATTCCAGAATGTGTTGTCCTCTATGACGATCCTTGCTGTCAGGGGATGAACACAACGCTGCGGAACAGTACGAATAACCTTGATACCAACATTGACTTTAATGATCGCCTAACATCCATCAGTCCATGTGGCGACTACTTTTCTCCTCCTCCTCATCAAATTCACGAAGATTGGCCAGGTCATGGTCAAATCATGACCAAAGTTGCAGCAGGGCTGGACACGCTTATTTACTACAACGATGAGATTGAAAGAACAGCTCTCAGATCTCATTCGGAATTTCTGAGAAAGGCATGGGATTATGTGAAACGTACATACGGATATTTCGGGCCTGAGCGTAGTCGTTTGTTTGCCCTTTTTCATGCAAATATACCAAGTTCAAATCATGGGTGCAACTACCTTCAAAGCTACTTTGATATCAGCGCGGATTGTCGAAATCTAGTGGATTTTGCTGGAATGAATAAATCGTCGTGGTCAAAACCACTTGCTGGTACATCCGAGTTGGATGAAATGGCACATGGATTGGCTCACATTGTTGAATGGTCTTCAAAAGGGATTCACGGCTCCCCCACATTTCATGTTTGGGGAGAAACGTGGCCAGAGATTTTTACGTATGATTTGTACAAGGCTATTGGATTTGAGCAAGATAAAGAACGATGGTTTGATAAAATGCAAGTTCGAAAACACGATTTTCCAAAAAAGAACACCTATTGGTTTAGCGACTGGTATTTCCCTATTTACCAACATTATGGGGGTGCACAAGTTCTCAATGACTATTTTGAACTGCTTGCAAAGCATTTTACAAAGAAAGATAATGGTTGGGAGTATGGAAGAGATATGAATATTGGTGAGCTTGTCCATTTTTGGAGTGGTGCTGCCAAAACCAATTTAAAACATCATGCCTTGGAGGCATTTAATTGGGGTGAGGCCGATGAGTGGGCTCTGTATCAAGCAAAAATCGCTTTCCCTGAAGTTAAATATGCTAACTAACATTAAATTTGATGTTTGAATGATTAAGATTTATTTTTTAATGAATATTTTAGTCAATAATGTACACAGAAATAAAATAAAACTTCTTCAAATCACATAAAATATTGAAAATCGTCAATAGGTTTTGAATCAATGTTATTTGTCACGCTATGGGAAGACGATAGTCGGCTCCCCGTTAGTTTCTCAGTCTCCCGGAGCTTCTGTCGCACTTGTGTAACATTTAACGGCAACAATGTACATGAGGTAGTAATAGAGCCTTTGACGGGAATGCTCGAATCATTATAAACATTCCTTTTACCCCTCCATCCAAATCCAGACCCTGCAAATTGCTTCATTCCCATAACGCCACCTTGGCCGCCCATCATGAATCTTCTGCCGTATAGATGAGCTTGCTGTCTTCTACCAATCCATCTCGTCCTGGCCCGCTGCTGCGTGTAAAAGTTTGTTCGGATATCGTATGCCAATCTTTCTACGTTTAGGCGATCAATGGAGCCTTGAATGTTGTTCCTAATAATAATTATTAAAGAAAACAAAATCATTTACCGAATCACTAGCAAGGCATAAGTTGCAGTTCAGGTTAATAATAATATGTATGTTTGCTGCACCCAAGAAGTAAATGGAAAGCTTCATAAGGGATGTCCGACATTAGGGACTGGGCCGAAGCAGAGAAGGACTTCAATGAAGGAAAAATTGCTTTATGAGGAATCTTCTTTAGTACCACAAGATAGCCTTCGCCTGGTGGTAAATAAGGATCTTGAAAAACAACGTACTTCCTATTAAGTTCCGATTGAGATCTAACAAATATAGGAGTTTTAGGAAAACCATAAGCAAAATAACCAATGCCCATTGGCAAAGACTTTTGGAGAAAAACACGGTTCGTTTCGTAAAACTCTCCGTTAATTATTGCATGATCATTAGATTTGGCATCCCGACTGCCATATAATGAACTTTTGAAAACTTGTCGTTGATGAAACGGACCAAATCGGGGACGATGCTGCTGCTGATTACGGGACCCACTAGGGCTACCTTGCATAATAATTGAAGACCTTACAAGGTTTGTTGGATTATTGCAATGAACAACTGAAAACTTAAGGATATAGATGATTACGATAAAAAGTACTAACCTACTATATGTACACATGTTGACAGAATTATCTGCGGAATACAACTACATACCAAGCGCTGTGGTAATTTGTATGTTTAGACAAGTAGGCTGACCTAAATAAATCTCACTTCACAAATATTACAATTCATAATAATAGTCATTTTTATTTATTATTATAGATCAAGTTAAAGTATTATCAAGAAAGAAATTTTAAAATCCATTTACATTCTTTTCATCGTCAGGTCGGAGAGTTAATAAGACATACGAAAAACATAAACTAATTCATACGATATAAGGTATAATATGCGGAAAAAACTACAGGCTAATAAAATAACAACACTAACTAACAAGTACAAACACCGGAAGTGTATTAAAATACAAAAAGGTAAAAAATCTCCAACTACTCAAGACTCAAACTGAGCGACTTCAACCATAAGTTTCCATATTTCATTCTACTCGTCAGCAGGTGAAGTTTTGATTCCGTCTCCATTCGAGGCTGTAATGACTGGTGGTGATGGCTGTTGTATCTTGAATTCTTCAACCAAAATACCCTTGTCACAATTCTTTTCGAACTTACGAAGTTTCATCAAGCTCTGTTTTTTGGTTTTCTCTTCAATGACCGTGATCCCATTGTTCGAAGTTACACAACACCTATATATAAGTTTAAAACCGAAAAATTTGTCATGTAGAAATACATCTAAGCTTGCACTGTACAATTACAAAGAGTGTAATAATTTAACTGAACCTGTCGTGCAAATCCGATGCCCTTATAGGGAGATCATAGTAAATTATCGCTGGAAACGGATCCATTCCAAGGGTGAAACAGAAGCCTCCAGAAAAGAGCTTATCTGATGAGACCGCTACCAATACACCTGACGGGCCAGCCAGAAATGCTTTGAGAATCTCTCTGCACGACTTTAGCTTTGAGATTGAGTCCTGAGAAAGCGCCACACAATATAAAATACCATATTAGTGCAATTATTAGCCATTTTACTTAATGTCATCATTGCTAGTTTGTTTTCTTTTATTACCAGAAAGAAAACATTGTGTCCTTTCTCCAAGAACATTTTGACGACTTCTTGGGCACCATCGCGTAGCTTAGTCAATACGGCGGCATGAGTAATTCCCATCTTGTTAAATAAAGAGTAAACTCCACTCACTCTAGTTTCAGTCATGCTGATAACATGATAAAAATGCTTCTTTGGATCAAGAGTTGCGGTGAGGGCTACCGCTAATGCTTGTTCCGGTTTTGCTGTCTTTTCCTTTTCATTGCATGGAGTCTCCGCTTGCTCTTGTCGTACTTTGAACACAATAAAATCTCCAAACTCCAGGTTACTGCATTGGATATCATTATCGGATGTCGATGAAATCACAATTTGTGGCTTGTCGAAATGTCCCAAAATCTACACAATCAGGAACATGCAACAAAGTATTCAGTAGATCTAATCTTGAAATGATAATTTAATCCAGGTTTTTATCCTATAACTCATTATTTTTATTACCTTGCGGATTGACAGCCTGAATAGAGGCTTGAATAGCACCTGTCCCTCGTCAAATAAAATAGCCTTGATGCCGGAAACTTGTAACGCGTCGCGATTCAACATATCCAAAACTCGCCCAGGTGTTCCAATTACAACGTGGGTACGCCCTGCCTTTAATTTACTTACTTCATCCTTGCAGGTCATCCCTCTCCCACCACCAACGCTCAGATGACACGAAATTCCTAAACTGAGAGCCAAAGGATGCAACAACTTGAATAGCTGTTTAAATTTAAACAAGAATTAATTAAACTTTTGTAACAATCAACAATAATAAACCATGATAAGAAACAACATTATTTAAAAGAGTACATACGCCGATGGCCCTGCTGTAATTGGAACTGAGCAAAAGTACTTGGCAAAAGCCATTTTCTGTGTCGACCAACTGCAAACTGGTAATAGCCAGGATAAATGCTTTCTGACTTTCGCAATTGGGAGGCGTACTAAATATCACGTTCCGCCCACTGATGCATGGAACGATAGCCCATTGCTGTAAAAAAGTAGGTTTGCTGATGTTACTCTTTCGAAGAATGTCCAAAATCTCTTCCTTTAAATTCATGTCTTCCAAGCGTTCGACTTGCATGGCTTCTGGAAACTAAAAGATCACAAAAATATTCATACACATCCAAACTCTCCAGTTTAGTTAAATCATTCACCTCAATCTCACTTACCATTCCAGTCTCCTCCACGATAATTTCATCAAAATCTTCCTCCTCGTCAAACGAAAAGCCCTTCATTTTCAGGCGGGCTGCATCTGCGTCACCTCCTGCCATGTCGATAATGTCGATATCCTTGGATTCAACCATCTGACCTAAACTACCTACTACTTCACGCCTGTGTCAATTCAACTTTAAGCTCGTAAAATCAGTTTAGAGCGGAATACGATATCGGTATCAACAATTGATGAACACGTTCAAATTCTCACATAAAATGTTTCATATAAAACACGTTCCTACAAACAAACAGACTAATTCAAAATATTAAAACTGATTTAAACAACTGAATACAAAATATTTAACCTTCTACTAGTACGTCTGCTTCCCAACTAATTCCCATTTCCAAAATTAACGAAATCAAGCACAAATCTGTGTCCAAAAAACAAGGTTTGGGACATTTGCATTTGGGATTGCCAGATTATAAGGCTGGCCACTTAAATTTACTAGTTTTTTTGCAATCTACGCGGACCAAAATTTTTTTATTGCAGTTCTGCACGTTTCAAAACATTCTCTATCGTTTCACCACTTTTTTCGAAAACTTTTCGAAATTTTTCCAAGTTTTTTGGTCAGTTGACCAAATTTTTTTTGCAAGATCTCGAAACGTTTCAGAACATCTGAGTCTAAAGAATACTAATTTAGAAAAATTTCGATTTTCCCGCCAAACGTTTTCGTAATTTTTTCAAAATTTTGTGTTTGGTTGACATTGGTTAGGTTATGATTGTTATGTTACATAACAAGACGTAACCAAACCTTAAAAACAGAAAATTTGAAACAAAAAAATTTTGGACAAAATCTTCTTTTCCTAAAAGTGTGTGTTTTGGATTCAGTTGATGAGATTCGCCTCCAGAAAACAATAAAAATTTGGTCCATGACAAAAAAACTTAGAAATTTTAGTGGCCCCCTATATCTGCCCAATCCACCAAGGGTCTTTGGTTGGGACATTTGCGATTGGGGATTTCGTTCGTTTGCATGCTTCGATTTTTGTGTGCACTTCATCTCGTCATCTGCATCTACAGTCAATCCATTTTAGGTACGTCAAGTCCATGGTAGCTAAGGTAAGGTATACAATTATGTTTTTGTGCATTCCGACAAAATGAGCCCACAAGAATGTCGTAGTGCTGATTGGGGTATGACTATTTCCGATTTCTTGCTGAATATACATTTCAAATCTAATCTTAATATTAGTTTGAATAATGCTGCTTTTGCTTGTGTTTTTTCAGTCCACCGGTCTATGCTGGAGGTTTTTTCACCTTCCCCGATCCGGTCCGCGTTCGATTCGAAGTGTCATGTTGTAAAGCTCCCGTTCATATACAAGAGATTCGACTGTTTTGCATATACAAATTTCTTCTGGTCCAAAGTTGAGAGTATCATGTCGGCGGCGTGAGATGCGTCTTGACAAGGCAAATTTTCTTTCTGGTTGTCGGATTCCATATTTTCGGGATTTACATAATCGTAATGATTATGATTCACTTCTCGTTGCTGATAGTAGATTTCCAATGTGCAAGACCTTGGAGTAAAGGGCACAAAGCTGCACACAGTAAGCATTGACTTTATCCTAATTTTATTTGTAGAGTTTGGTAGAGGAAACGTGAAGATTAGTCCAAAATGCTGGGGTGTTGTGCGAATGGATATCTTTAAAGTAAACTTATGAACAAAGGATCTTCCTTTTATGGTGTATTTCGCGAGGAATGGGAATTCATACATTTTTTTCACTCTTTCAAATCCACCTTTTGCAAATGGAGGAATGAGCAAAATGGAGTGTTGTTGAAGATCAGTAAACTCTCTTGAATTTCTTCGGACAGGATGATCTCCAACTCTTCCATGGAAAGGGTATTGGATCAAGCAAGTTTGAAGGTGCTCGTGTGGATAATCGTTTTCCATGAATTGGTTGGAGTGTATAACCTTCACATCCCCATTTCTAAAGCTCTCATTAGCATCTAGAATGAACAATTTATTGGTGTTGTCGAATATCTCGAGGGCAAGTGACTTTATCCGATTGTGAAATTTGCTCTTTGAATCCATATGTACCGTAATTGTAGACATGATTGGGTCAAATTTAAAAACTTTCGGTTTGAATTTACCCTCATAACCTTGCTCAACTGTTAACTGGTTCCTCCACTTTAGTTTAACAACAGCTACTGATGAGGAATGCGCTGACTCGGAGACACTTTCAAAAGTATTCCACTTTTTGGGAGAAATATTATCCAATTCCAGTAGTGGCAAAGTCAACTTCACCAATACAAACCGGTATGTGCAGAAAACAGTTTTATTGATTAACTGTTGGTTATACTGGCAACAATGTGAAAACAATGAGAGAGGTGCTGTCTGGAAAATCTGAACATTTTTTGAAAACTTTTTGGTTATGCGATGTAAAAAGCTAATTTCCTTTTCAGAAGAGTTTGAAGCAAAGTTTTGGAATGCTGAAGATGTGGCTGAACCCAAATGTGGCTTCCTTTGTTCATCTTCGAATGCTTTTGCAACTTCTAGTACTTCATTGTTAGCACTGTTGTCCATTGTCGGTAGGTTTTCAATCTGGTCATAGCTGTTAAAATCTAGTAACGGACATGCTGACGGCTCGACGTGTTTCCTATTCATTCAACACTTCCATTATTTATGAATCTATGATCTTGTACACTTTACACCAAAGTTGATTGTTGATGGCACACTTGTGTATTTTCTTAACACGTCAAACTGTCGACGTAGATAAAAATCAGGACTAAATACACTTCCTTTTTAGAGGTTATATGGTATCAGACTTGTAGAGAATCACAATCGGACTCCGTTCTTAGCTATCGCATGCTAGCAACTGCAGAAATGGCATTGCTAATGAATACAAAATACGGATTTTATAGTAGCGGATTAAATTATGGCATCCAAACTATATTCGCTATGCAAAAACACGTTTGATGGTACGGTCAGCTTTCTACCTACATTAGCATAGGTGTGCTGTGCATATAGCCAGTTGCATGTCTGGTAGCGCCCACTCACGGTGCTATGTAAAAATTGGATAAAAACGTTGAATTGATAGCTTCATCATTCATGGTATTCGTCATGCTGACTGCCTTGTAAGCCCGTTCTTGGCCTTACTAAAAAACGTCAGGAAACCTAACTTTGAACGTTTTTTGCCTGCGTCACTGCAAAGCTTTCGTAATAGTGATTATAGTTGGTGAAATTAATTAAGCAGTTGTATTTTTTACTGTACCTTTATTATAGCTAAGCCTCTTTGCAACATATTATTATGCTTACTATTACAGTCGAATTAAAACAGAAAATTAATATATATATACATACATACACCAGGGAACATTTATGAAGAAGGGTCCATCAACACTTTCATTGAACTCAAAAAATATCATCGAAACAATAATGTTTTATAGATAAAAGCACACACTGCGAAAACCCAAACCAAACAATGTAGAAATATTACGATCCTTTTTCAGTCAAAAAGTCAAAAGTTATTCCGAATCACTCAAATAAATAGTTTCAACAGGAGTAGCTCCTTGATTAATTCCTTCTTCAACCGCAACAGCATTACGAGCACGCTTACTACTGTGAGAATCCACTTGGGATTGGGACGTCCGTTTATTTATCGAATGATTGTCACTATTATTTGACGATGATTGCATAGACTCGCTCTGCGAGTTAGTGGTTGGTCTTGGTCTCTTTAATTTATGCATGTAATATATTTTTACCATGTTCTTTAACAGGGTGTTATCTTTTCGTAACTTACCACAATCTTGAGTCAAGGAGCAATTTTTCTTTTGCAAATCTTCAATTACCAACTTGTTCTTTTCATTTTCAACCCAAAATGCTTGAAATTCTGGAATGGATTTATCTATTTGCTCCTGCAGTTTCACGTTTTCTTCACTCTTACATTTAATTACAAGTTTCAATCGGTTTAATTCATCCTGGCAATAGTCAATGAGTTGTTTTAATTCGTTTTCTATTTCTGCAATGTTCAAAGGGTCGTTTTGATGGAATATTGATTTCTTCACTTGTGTTTCATTGATTTCTTTTGTTGGATCATCATTCTTATACTGTTTTACAATTTCATGTAGTTTGTTTTTCAAATGCTGATAATTTTTCTTTAAGCATTCATTTTCTTCCCTAGCAGTCCTCACATCGCTTTCTAATTCTGATTGGGTTCGTCGTAGGAAAGATACTACTTCAACATGTCTCTCCAGATCGAGTTTAATCAAGTCACAGTCTTTTGTCTGGATTTCTAAAGTTTCCTCCAATGTTTGATTGGCTGTAGTTAAATCTTGAACTTTTCTTTTGAGTGATTTAGTCTCCTTTTGATTCCGTTTTTTCTCAAGCTTTAGAATTTTAATAGACTTTTTTAGGGTCTTTAATTTAGTATTCAATCGGGTAGTGACACTTCTCTCCCTTTCCAGGTCTTTCTTTACCTTCATTGAACTACTCAAGTCATCTTTCATTGTCTCCATTTGTATAGCTATGTTGTGTATGTGAACATCAAACTTTAGTTTTAGTTGCGAAATCTCCTCTGTTTTTGTTTTTGTAATTTCAGCAATCTTATCTTCCAGACATTTTTTGATATCCTTGCCCTCAGCTTCTTTCTCGTCCATAGCTTTCTCCAAAGCAATTTTATCATTTTTTAACAGACTGAGGTCGAGCTCTAGTACTTGAGTTGCTTCTTTTTCCAGTTTACGTTCCCTCTCTAGTTTTTCAATACTCTCTTTGAAATTAGTAATTTGATCCATAAGTTGAGTTTTCTCCACTTCATAACGCGACTTCTCTGTAGAGCTGAGAAGATTCAATCTGTCACATTCTTTCTTCAGTTTTTCAGACTCGTCCTCCATGCTCTTTAAATTAATTTTAAGCTCGTCCATTTTCACCTGTAAATCTTGAGACTTTTCTCTCTGATTTGCAATCTCTGAAGACAGCTTTTGAATTTCATCATCTTTTTGCTTGATTGCTATTTTCATTTCCTTTGCATCGCTGTTAGCTTCTGTTAGTTGGTCCTGAAGGATTTGCTTAGCGTTATCAGCTACTCGGAGCTCTTTGTTCTTAGCTTTCTCCATTTCTTCAACCTTTTCGGTCTGAATTCGCAATTCATTTCGTACAATTTTAATTGCGTCACTGTACCTTGCGTTGTTGCCACTTTGTTCTTTTAAGCTCTGTCTAAGTTGGTTCACCACATCATTCAGTTCAGCATTTTTTGCCATCAACTCGTTATATTGTGCACTGGACTGATTAACAAGAGAATTCATCTCATCATGTTTTCTTTTAAATTTTACCAATTCAGAGTTACTGTATTCTAACGTTGCATTCAAATCCACCTTATCTTGTATTGCATTTTCCAGTTCCTGTTTTAAACTGGTAACCTCCAGGAAATGCTTTTGTTGCTGATGTGCTAGTTTTTCATTCTTTGAGGACTGGAGCGTGTCTAAAATATTTGATTTAGAAGTCTGTACCTCTTGAACTTGCTTGGTTAGTCGTTCTTTATCAGCTTGAAGGGAAGCGGTATGGTCTGCATATCCTTGAATTTCTTTGTTTGCAACATCAAGCCGGTTATTAATTGTCTCATAGTCCTTTTGTAATTGCTGAAGTCGTGCGTTAAGATGTCCATTTTGTTCCTCTTTAATATTTAGTTGGTGCTCTGTAGTGAATCTATGTTTTTCAAATTTCTCATTCAAAAGAACAAGCTTTAATCTCAAGCCCTGAATTTCTGCATCTTTTCGAGATTTAAATTCATCGGTCAAGTATCGCTCTCTTCGGCACTGCTCACTAGGGGCAGAGGACATTTGAGAATTATTAGAGTGGTGGTTTAAGTTTGAAAACCAGTTTTGTACAATCGAATCATCTCCCATTGATTGCAGCAATTGGGATTCAAAAACTTTGGCTCCGCTGCCCACGTAATCATTGTTCTGTTGGAACGTATGTTGGGGTTGATTTGGATGAAACGCTACTGATTGTAATGGCACCTGTGGCACAAACCCGGTGCCGGCTGGGTCTGATGATGAGTGTGACCAACTTTGCCGGAAATGTGTAGAATCCATGTAGTTGTGAGTTAATTGCTGATTGTTAGATGATGGCTGGGGTAGAATAGCTCTAACATTAGTACCGGAAAACAAGGGGGTAGTTGTCAATGTAGAACTGACAATAGGCTCAATAGAATTCTTATTTTTATTGGAATTCATCTCGACTCCCAGTTTACGGCCTTTATTTGGTATTGGTTCTAATAGCAATGGATGATTCAAATTAGGGGTTAAATGTGAAGCCCACAAAGTAAGACAAGTAAGCTGCAATAATTATTGGAAAAGAAAAGTCATTTAATTAAAAATTAAGCATCTTGGATTTAATTTAACACGGCCATAAAAAGATTGATACCTCTGCCACGTCCAAAATTACGCAACAAGGCATATATAGGTTTATTTTACCTTTCTTCTTTATTCCGACAACAGAACTTTGGCTTGCAGGCCCACAATCTCACGCTGGTTACTAATTCTTAAAATTATTTGCGTCTACACAGCTTGGTATACATAATGCTAGTTACTTATGTGACATTGTCGATTAACTATATGCACTTTGGTTTGTTGATAAAACGAATCTGACATAAGAAATCCCTTCCAGTTCCGTTGTTGCAGGCGATATTTTATAGTTTCAGAGGCGAATGAATTTGCGCACAGTCAACAGTTTAGAATTCACTTAATATAATCACTACTTTTTACGGCTCATGCAAGTCCTATGAGATAAAGTAGTTCAACGTTATAAAACTCAAATTTACATACCCAATTCAACTGCATCAGTTATAACCTTGTAAGCTATGACAAAATGCATTGATTTCATCAATGCCAATGAATTCCAAGGACTATGTAGTAATTTCTGTTTGTTAATTTTATTGCTTATTATTACAAAACAATAAAATAGCTAGACAATATCATGCAATACAATAAACCAAACCATAAAACTTGAAGTATTAACACAAAAAACTGTCTTGTAAATGAGGACGAGGACTCAGATATATTATGTAAAACCCTGTAAGTTTTAAAATTTAGAGACTATATTACCGCATCACATTCCGTTGTCGCCACCTGCAATTACGCCATGAAAAAACACATTAAAAGTTTTGTACTATTCCATCTAAACTAAACATGAAACTTTTAAACAACTACGCTAGTTCAAAATTGAGGTTACGATTATTACATAATACTTACCAGTATTCATGCATGCACATGGTTAGTCTGACGACCCCGCAGTTAGAGTTGACTCCTCCGAGTGAGGTTCTTCATGAAGTTCACTCATAGCATCTTGGATGAGAGCAACCGAGTCTTCCATCTCAAAAAATATGCTGTTACTTCGAAGAAAAAGTTCTACCTCATTTCTTATTTCCTTCTGTAACATTTTCGTCTCCGTAAATGCTTTGTTCTTAGAGGTGTCATTTACTTAGCAACTAACTCACTGCATGCTTCTCCTCAATTAGCTCATTCTGAAATAGACTAACTCCTGTTTCCACCTCGAAATAGCTTCTCTAGCTTCATTCTCCAGTAACAATTTATGTTTGTTGTCAGAATCTGCTGAATCATTGCGTTCCACTATTCTGTCTTTTATAGATGAATCGCTGTTCATAGAATCTGCAACCATAGCTAATTGGGATTTCAGTTTCTCCACCTCAGTTTTTGTCGACTCCAATTTATTTTCCACTACCTTGGAGTGTAGCTCCAGGGCCACTTTCTCTTGCATCAACTTTTCCGCAGATTCTTTTTTTGAGTTTAACTGCCTTCGATAAAATTCACATTTCCACTTGTGATCATTCAGGGACGTGGTAAGCTTTTGTTTCTCACTCTTCAGCTGGTGGGTTTCTGCTGAAAGTTCCCTATTTTTCTCCTTCATGTCATGGACTTTCTTAATGCCGAGCTGCAGAGTTTCGTGACCATCCTTAATTCTTCTGTTGGCACTCTCCAAATCTGTTTTTAATTGCATGTTCTCATTCTGAAGGTGAGTCAAAGTCTGCATCATGAGTAACTGCAGTTGGTCAACAGAAGCCAACGAAGTTTGAGCAAGTGGAAAAGGGAAGCATGTATTATTATTTGTGGCTGAAATTGCTGTAGCTAATGAAGTAACGGCACTAGTTCCACAACTCAAATCTGTCGGTTGTTGTTGAAACGGCAATGGCTGAGTTGTTGATTTGGTGAACCGCTTATCAAAAACACATACACTGGTACCAGAAGAATTCGTATCCCATGGTTGTTGGTCATTCGATGATCGTCCACGAGGCGACGGGATGTCTGACAAAGATCTCTTTCCAGAAGCCTCTTTTCGGTCCTTCTTGTTACTACTGCCACTACTGCTTGAATTGGAAGTCCCACGGGATCTTTTGGAACTCATTGTTATTGCGTTTGGGTGGGTCGCTTTCACTTTCTCCCAATTTCTCCTACGTCACAGTTTTTACTGTGGCGAATATGTCAAAGTTGACAGCAATATCCCTGTTGAAATACAAACAAACAAGCATAATATAAGGATAAATGATGCATTGCAGTTGGCAACTATTAGCACTTAATTTTTATACTGCTCTTAATATTAACATAAGTTCTAATGCCTTTGACATACCGTAATAGCACTAGCACTGCTGATTGATTAATTGGATCCAAAACCAATTAAAAAGCACAGAACGGAAGTAAGAATGCTTTACGAGCAAAGCCAAAGCTGACTGTCCGTGGCAAGTGAAATAATCCTGCAAAAAAAAACTTTATCAAATGGTAGAAGGCAAAAATTAAGTCTGTTGACGTTCGCCAGCGAAAACAACATAAGTTCACTGAACCCTTGAAATCGAAAAGCACAGCAAACCTTAAAATTTGCCTCGGTCAAGGTGGAATAACCAAACATTATCAGAAAACTCTATTTTGTTCTTGATTTCCATTTTGATTTATTCAATAAATTCAATTCCTGATCCGATGAAAGGCAAAGTATTTGCATACGTATTTACCACATGATTGATATCGCATCTAACGTAAATGTTCTGAAAGCACCCAAGTTAATACCTAATTTAAGTTTCCCCTCAGATTAGATTTCTGAAAATCTTACATTTATCAATCATACTTTTAACCTTCTTTACGTTAATAAGGAATATCGCATTGAAATCACGACTATGTGGAGTTCGATTATGCCTCCCGTCACCTTCCGCATCACGGAGCCATGATTTTGTGTCACATGCCTTTTCATCAGTCTTTTTCGAAGATGACATTCATTTGGATATTTGCATGCTACCTAGTGCAGAAAAACTTAATACATGGAATAACTTTTTAACACCATCATGTTTTACCTTCCTAACCAACCTCCGTTGTTTTTACAGAGAATTACAATTGCAAACAAAAAGGAACAATGAACAATGGCCCAATTACGCCAAGTGTTTAATCAATCAAACATAATGGCCCATAAATCTTTATGTTCCTATGAAATTCTTTGCGTTATTTAATATATGAAATTAGCTCAAAGTTCCAAATCCTTGAATGCTTGAATGGCTTTATTACGTTTTACGAGCATTAGTATTCAGCATTGGCACAGTATCTCTTTTATCTTTCTGTTTGAATATTTAAAAAACGAGTTTTAATTTGCAACCAAAATTTTATTCACCCAATTAATATATATTGCATAATTTAGTGGTTTTTGTATATATAAGGATTTCAAAATTTTGGGTGTGAAGACATTGTACACCCAGTTCCGGCGCCTAATTTTGGAGAAATTCATTTTTCAAAATGAATTTTTCAAACGTGCACTACACCTCGGTTCCCCCTCAAAATAATGGCCGACATAATGTTAATGGAGGCAGCGTAGTCCATCATCGTACATTTGCACTACCACCAGAATTATCTACAGCGTTTACTCGCCAGCCACAATGTGTACCTCAGTCCAGACCATCTGCTCCAATTGCTCCAAACAATGATGGTTCCCGGACACATAATCAGATTCAACGCCAACGGTTCCTCGGTATTTACAGTGTCCCTGTCAATAATCACATCAACCCTGTCAACAACAATGCTATCGCTACTGCTGTTTGTAACAACCTACAAAACCTGGTTGTGCCCGTCGTCGGCACGCACAACAACAATGCAGCAGTTAACATGGTTCTCCAGTGTGAGGAAGACATAAACAAATCGCTGGAAAGGCAAAAACAAGCCGTGATGAATGTAATGGAAGAAAATAAAATATGTAAAAATCAACTTCTCCTGCAGCAGTCAAAGGTTGCTGAGCTGGAGCGAACGATTGAGGAACAAAAGAACAGCCTGCGCCAAGCTGAAACCCAGTTGAAGACACTCCGACTGGAGAATGATAAGCAGGTTGAGGATTCATGCAGACAATTTGATGACCTCCATGCTACCCTAGCAGTGAGGAAAAAGAGGATCCACATTTTGGAATGTAAACTCACTGAGGTAAATGCAAGTTTAATGGAGCAGCAAACCCAGGTAGCAACTTTGACAAAGTCAAATGTCGAAAGGGATCGGGACAATCAGAAACTGCAAGAACTTGTCGCGAAACGAGAAAAAGAACTGGAAAAGACACAGCAAGAATACCAGGCTGCAAGCCTTCGATTTCAGACAAAAGAAAAAGAGTCCTTTCAATCGGATGCAAGTCTTAAGGAAAAAGTTGCTCATCTCGAACAAAGGGAAGCACGCCTTGCTAAAGAACTGGTGAAAGAGAAAGCTGAACGGATGCAAGTAAAACAGGAACTTGAAAAGCTTCAAGCTACTTCCAACAAGATTATGATTTGGAGAATGAAATGTCAAAATAAACTTCAAGAAAATCTTGCAACTCAAAACAATTTTCAATTGTTGAATGAACTGAAGGACATTATCGACGGAGGTAGAGCTGTAACTTCCGTTGAAATTTCTTCTGGGGTAATGGTGGATTCAGGATTGGAAGTCACGGCGTCAACGTCCAGCACATTATCCGAGAATTTTAAAAGAAAGGTGGATGATTTACAAAGCAGTTTTGATGAAAGTCTTTCAAAAATGGACAAACGACTGAAAGTGGTAGAGGAAAATGTGAAACTCACAGACAAGTCAAAATCAGTCGTAATTATGATGGATCATGATAAAAGCAGCAAGACACATAATGACCATTCGTACATTAGTACATCTCTGGACAGCAGAAATCAAAATGATTCTGACTCTGACTCTTCTGGATGGAGTATAGATGAAAGAATTAATGAACAGGGATCGAGAGATTGATACGCGAATGTTTGATTAAAACTAAAAAAGTAAGATGACGTAAGCAAAATTATGACAACTTATGAAAAGTCCTATTTGAAATACTTTTTGTCTTTCTGTTTAAAATTTCAGATTAGGTCCTCCGCGTCGTAATGAAGTAATGGAATGTCTAGACCGAGTTTGGACTTTACATTATTTTAATACTGTGTGAATTTATAAACTATTGTAAACGATGATTTGTTTTGAATGTAGTTAAAATGGTTACCTGAAATAGTTTTAGTAATTAGTAATCGTCTATACATGTCTATTAAGTATTAGTATTAAGGAAATAGAATATGTAGTTCACGTAGTCCTCTAAATACTCTTTGCTTATGAAACACTAGTATCGTAAAATTGAGTCTGTCTGAATGTACGTAATAGAAATTTTCATAGCATATTGCTATAACTGATCAAGTTGTAATTTGCAAGAAACACAGTACTATTTAATGCGGGGTTTGAAATAGTGAGGAATGCACAAGAAATGTTTTTAGGTATTTTGTAAATGGATTGTATGATGTTGAGTAGATGAGAATCAAAGGTAGGTAGCAAGCAAGGAATGAATGATACACAAGAAGACTGGAAGGTGTGTTTCTAGCTTGAAAAGAACTTGGAAAATTTAATGTCAAAAAAGTCTAATGGGGTGAAATGAGAATTTGATATAAAACGACGTGAAGTTGAAGGACAGAGTGAAGGTGTCTGACCTTTCAGAAGTAAAATAATGGGCGCAGAAGCTAATGTGCGACTGCTTTTTATAGGGAAAAATTGTACATAAAAACTGGTCAAAAACGAAGGAAACATAATTAGCTAGATAAGTATTCATGAAGAAAAGCCTTGAAGTGATCTGATTTACATTAATACGGAGATTATTCAAAAAACACATTTGAGTATTAGGATTATTATACATTCAAGAAAAGAAGTCAATGAACATGAACTTTTGAGGTTAAACAATACTGACAATACTTGTAACGAAGCATAAAGGTAAAAAGAATCAACGTAAAATGACGATTATTAAAATGAACACTTGTACTAAACTCTCCCCGACCTCTGAACGCAGTTCAGAAATCCACATAGTAAGATAAGTTGTCAAACAATAAAACGAAAGTCATTAAACTATGTAAATCGCAATACGCTGTGGCTGACGAGGACTCGCTGACATCATGCTACACCTTGCTGTGGGGGATTAAAATTGGGACGGCACTGTCTACGTTTTAACCGGCGGCCGAGTGGCAAGATGAATCATGACGCTTTGAGACCTCCGCCTGCAGCAAATAAAAACAACATTTAATGTACATCTAAGCTCAACTTACTATGCTTCATTCTGATTATTAATTAATGGACTTAGCTTTGTAATGGGTCGGGATAGTTCGCCGGAGATAGTTTTTAACGTAGCGCTTCGTACTAAATTGTCAGCTCCAGGGTGAAGTTTGATGATTCGTCCTAATTTCCACTTGGATGGGGGTAGCTGCTCATCCTTGATGACCACAATGTCACCAACGGAGGGGTTGTCTTGCTCTTTGTCCACTTATAACGCTGCTGCAGGGTAGTTAGGTACTCGTTATGCCACCTCTTCCAGAAACGTTGGTTAAGCTGCTGCACTTCCTGCCAGTAACCAAGTCGATTGGGTGGGATGTGAGTGACATCAGGGTCCGGAATAGAGAGGAGAGGTGAGCCAACCAAAAAATGACCAGGAGTAAGGGCTTCTAAATCTAAGGGATCAGAAGAAAGAGCACAAAGAGGTCTGCTGTTGAGGCAGGCCTCAATGTTGCATAATAAAGTTTGGAACTGTTCTGCTGTGAGAAGGGTTGTTCCTACAACTCGGCGGAAATGGTATTTGACTTGTTTAACGCCAGCCTCCCACAGTCCGCCTTGATGAGGTGCTGCTGGGGGGTTGAAATGGAAGGTGGTTCCGATTCTGGTGAATTGTTGTTGAATTTGAGTTTGTTCTTGCTTGAGTAGTCGCTTCATCTCCTTCTTCCGCTCCAATAAAATTGGTTCCACAGTCACTGTGGAGGTGACTGCAGATTCCACGTCTAGCCACAAAACGTCGGTAGCAAGCGATAAATGCTTCAGTGCTGAGGTCTGAGACAGCTTCAAGATGAATTGCTTTAGTAGTAAAGCAAACGAAAATAGCAAACCAAACCTTTTCTGATTTTACTCCTCTTCCTTTCTTCATTTTCACTTGGAAAGGACCTGCAAAGTCCACTCCGGAGTACAGGAAAGGTCTGTGAGCTGTCACTCGGTGTTTTGGTAAGCTGCCCATCAGCTGAGTTAGTGTTTCAGCTCTGTGACGACGACATGTTGTACATTTGCGGATGAGGTTGCGCACCAAATCACGCCCACGAATGATGAAGTAGGAGTTGCGGATGAGGGAGAGGGTAAGAGTAAATCCAGAATGGAGAGCATCATGATGAATTTGATTCACAATCATTTTTGTGATAATGTGATGTGGAGGCAGGATGATTGGATGTCGAGCGTCTTCATGTAGAGATGAGTGTTCCAATCTTCCTCCAACTCGGAGGAGACCATGTTGGTCGATGAAGGGGTTCAGCTGCTTCAGCTTACTCTGGGATGAAACGTCCTTGTGTTTGTTGAGGTTGATGATGTCTTGTCTAAACTCCATTTGTTGAGTCCACTTAATGAGCTGTTGTTGAGCTTCCTTCATATCAAAGGGGGAAAGAGGTTGTTGTTTACTTTTATTTTTAAGGAATAAATCGAACCTTATCCAGTACGCTGTAGCTCGGCTGAGCTTGTACCACGATGAAAATGTTGAGAGATCCTCTCATAAAGTTGATCACGGGAGGTGGAGTGACAGGAGGCGAAATGGATTTTCTCGTCCTCAGCTACAATTCCCTCTTCATTAGCTGCTACGGGATGCACAGGAAATGATTGGACTGCAACCAGGAGGTCCATACCACCAAGTTGTTGTCGTGAAGTTCCTCAGGGGAAATTCCTCTGGATGGGAGATCAGCTGGTTGTCCTCACTGCGGACGTGCCTCCAGTGCTCTGGAGGGATGAGAGTCTGAATATGGGAAACACGATTAGCAACGTAAGTTTTCCATCTTCTAGAAGATGCTGAAATCCATCGCAAAACAATGGTAGAATCTGTCCAGGCAAACAAAGTATAATTATCAATATTAATTGCAGATTTGACTGATTCTAAGCAATCAGCCAAAGTTTAGCTCCACACAATCAATCGTGGCAAGAGCTTGCTTGAGCGGAGCAACTAGTTTTTGCGTGAGAAGATGAATGAGAATAGATCCATCAGCTGCTGTTGATCGAAGATAAATAGCACAAGCAAACGCCTTTTCAGATGAGTCACAAAATCCGTGTAGTTGATAGTTAGTTGCGTGTGGTTGAATGATACAACGAGGAATCTTCAGGCTGGAAATGGTGGGTAAGTTATCTTGGTATAACTTCCATTTGTTGTAGATATTGTCACTGAGTTTGTCATCCCAGCCACCTTTCTCAGTCCAAAGTTGTTGTAGAATTAGCTTCCCAATTATTGTTGCAGGAGCTAGCCAACCCAATGGATCAAAGACTCGAGCAAGATCTGAGAGGAGTTGCCGCTTCGTCGTTGCTAATTTGGAAATGTTGACTTGAAACTGGAACACGTCATCTTTTGGAACCCAACGAACTCCAAGCGCCTTCACGGTGTCATCAGTATCAAAATCATGCGAGTTTGATTTCTCACGGAGCTCTTCTGGGATGGAGTGAAGGACATCAGGATCATTAGTACACCACTTTCTAAACTCCATTCCTGCTGTGTTGACTAACTTGTTGAGATCTTGGACTAATTGAATTGCTTTTTGTTTTGTAGATGTTCCACTCATGAGATCATCTACGTAGGAATCTTTTTCCAGGACTCTGTGATGCTGTAGGAAAATTCTTCTTCTCATCTTGGAAAGTTGAACAATGGAACGGTTGCAAGAAAAGGTGCTGGAGCTGTACCGTATGTTACGGTGGTGAGACGATACTCCTTGATTGTATCTGTGGGTCTTCCCTCCACAGAATTCGCTGACTGTCTGAATCCTCCGGGTGCATCTTAAACTGCCGGTACATTTTTCCAATGTCGCCTTCAGTGCGATGGGGTGAAGTCGAAATCGAATCAGGAGCGAGAAGAGGTCATCTTGTATGGTGGCGCCCACCATGAGCGTTTGGTTGAGTGACACTCCTGTGCTGGATTTGGCTGATCCATCAAACACCACTCGAAGTTTTGTGGTGGTACTATCTGCTTTAATCACAAAGTGATGAGGTAAGTAAACAATAGGATTGTTTGCTGCTGTAGAATGAGTCACGAGTTCCATATGCCCAAGAGACTCGTACTCTCTCATGAATTTGATGTACTCTTGATGATGATGTGGATACGTCTTGAATCTTCTTTCCAGGTGAAAGAGTCGTGAACTGCTGCTGTCGCGTATCACCAATCTGCTTCATGTCCTTTTTGAATGGAAGGCGAACCATGTAGCGTCCATCTGGAAGACGGGAGTGGGTGAGACGAAGTGAGCTTCACATTGGGCTTCCTCTGGAGTTAGGGGTTGCGCTGCTGGTGGCTCCTCCGTTTCCCAAAATCTCTGAACAAGTTTTTCCAGGTTGCATGTTGCAACATGTGAGCGAATCTGAATTTGCTGTTGTGTACTTACTCTTCCAGATACAACCCAGCCAAATAGTATTCTGAGCTATGGGTGTATGGAGTGGTCCTTGCCTCCTTCCTTCTCTCATGATGAGGGCGACGACGTCAGCTCCCAGAAGCAAATCAACGTCTCCAGGTTCGCAAAAGTGAGGATCAGCAAGTCGAATGTCTCGTAGGTGAGACCAAGAGTTGGATCACAAGGCAACCGTGGCAGGGTTCCTGTGACCTTCGGTAAGATTAAGCTTTCAACATCAACAATGAATCATTAACCTGAGAAAATATACGTACGTTTATTTTCCACTTTGCGTGAGCATTAGTGGAACCAGAGATACCAGTAATGTAGACATTTGTTTTCTCCCGTGTAGACCTAGACTCTTGGCACATGAGTCCGTCATGAAGGAGGATTCGGAACCATCATCCAGGAGAACACGACACGGCTTGTTTCCTGATGAGTCCTCGATGTCAACTACGGCAGTCTTCAAAGCACCTGTGTAGTTGCCGATGAAAGTTGGAACTGGTGTTGGAACGAATATTCTGGGTGGTGGGTTGAGGAGTGTTATCCTGAGGTGGTTGGAAGTAGAGCTACTTCCTCTTCCGCTGTTGTTGTAATGGAGCAGCGTATGGTGCTGCTTTCCACACTTCCGCAAGTACTGCTGCTGGTACAATGCTTCAGAAACGTGGCCACTGCGAAGACAATTGAGGCAATTTCCTATCCGTTTGATTGTGGAAACCCTGTCATCAGTCTTCTGGTTCATGAAGTTTTGGCATTGGTAGAGCGGATGCTCCCGACCATTGCAAATCTTGCATGTCGTTGTTGAGTATGAGACATGATGAGAACTAGATGTAGTTCGTGCACCATTCCCGTGAAACCCCTGGTGGGTTGTTTCTGAGGTGGAACCCCTGGCGTGGAGGCTCCTGATGTGGATGTAGAAAATCCTGTAGCTCCTTGAATGGGTGGATCTGTACCCTTCATTGTTCTGGCCCATTCAGAACGAGTATCAGGATCCAGCTTCTTGAGGATGATGACCAGGATTAGGTCGTCCCAAGTGTCGATTGGTCGTCCCATAACCTTCAAGGACTGCAAACACTCGGTGGTAGTGTTGATGAGGGATTGAAGTGCTTGCATAGATTCAGTCTTCACTTGCTGTTGACTTATTAGTTTTTCAACTAAAGAGAATATTATTTCACGTTTATTACTATATTGTTCGCTTACTATTCTCCAGGCTTCTGCATAATTGGCGTCGGTGGTTGTGAATGCCTTCACGAGTTGCGCTGCATCACCCTTCAAGCACGTCTTCAAGTACTGGAGCTTTTCACACGCTGGAATAGGTTTGGAGTCGATGGCTGCTTTGAACAGGTCTTCGAAAGCAGGCCATTCTTCATATTTTCCGTCAAAACTGGGTAGTGAAATGTCCGGTAATCTCGTACGGTGAACTGGTGGTGCTGGGGTAGCGGCAACTGCAGGTTGAGGAAATGCTGATTTGATGATAAGCAATTTTGAGTCACTGCTCTGATACGGGTAGAAAAGTCTGTCAATATTGTCTCATGAGCAGCTTCTTCTCCTGCTGTTGGTTTTGTGTGAAGGATTCTAACATGGATATTAATTAGTTCTTTTTCACAATTAGCGGCATTAGCGAGGTGGTTATCAACTTCTAGTTCACAAAGGAACAACATCATGATTAGTAATGTTTGTTCTAAAAGTTTAATGATGATCTCTTGCGCCTTCCTGTCCATGACAGCCTTGTCAAGGTTTGTCAGCGTCATGTTGATGGTTTAAAAACTTTAAAACTTCACTAAAAAATGACTTTTAAAATTCTAAAACTGGTAAAATCCACTGTATAACAACAGTATCGGGTTCAAGAAGGACCAAAATATTTAATGCGGGGTTTGAAATAGTGAGGAATGCACAAGAAATGTTTTTAGGTATTTTGTAAATGGATTGTATGAAGTTGAGAATCAAAGGTAGGTAGACAAGCAAGGAATGAATGATACACAAGAAGACTGGAAGGTGTGTTTTTTAGCTTGAAAAGAACTTGGAAATTTAATGTCACGAAAAGTCTAATGGGGTGAAATGAGAATTTGATATAGACCGACGTGAAGTTGAAGGACAGAGTGAAGGTGTCTGACCTTTCAGAAGTAGAATAATGGGCGCAGAAGCTAATGTGCGACTGCTTTTTATAGGGAAAAATTGTACATAAAAACTGGTCAAAACGAAGGAAACATAATTAGCTAGATACGTATTCATGAAGAAACATCTTGAAGTAGATCTGATTTACATTTAACGAAGATTATTCAAAAAACACATTTGAGGATTAAGACAATTATACATTCAAGTAAAGAAGTCAATGAACATGAAACTTTTTGAGTTTAAACATACTGACAATACAATTCTTGTAACGAAGCATAAAAAAAAGAATCAACGTAAAATATGACGAA